>JAJHUR010091146.1:0-19880 GCA_027495735.1 Lutjanus campechanus
GGATAAACCAAGGCATTGACTTTTCTACTTGTTATTGTCTCATCCATTTAGGATGAAATCCATCTTGATGTTGGGAAGGCGGTGCGTAATAATACACAACAAAAGTAACAAATAATTCCTGTCAAATGCACTAAAAATAGAGTCATGTGCATGTTTTAAAAATGTGAAAAGTACTGATGTTTGTGTTAAAATGTAGGGGGTAAAAGTAAAAGACACATAAATACCCAAGTGAAGTAGATACAGATACCTGAAAACTCTACTTAAGTACAGTAATGAAGTATTTGTACTTTATTTCCCACCTCTGCCGGTACATAATCAAATAAACATATTTCATAAAATGTTGAACTATTCCATTTTTTTGGTATCTTGCATAATGGTTGTAGATTGCAACCAACTGAATACTGCACGCCTCACCCTCCCCTTCCAAGCATATAGGAGAAACTACAGTGACCACAAAATGACAAAAATGCAAAAGGCCCTCTCTAGAGCCACGTTTGGTTTGTCCATTATGGGGTTCAACATGGTGGCCCCCATAATAGAGGACCCGCGCCCTTAGATATAAAGGACTCATTTTAAGGTAAGAACAACAGAGCTATTCTTTTTTTTTTTTTTGGTGATTATATGCCAATGAAAACATACTTCTGAATATTATATTCCCTTTTCTGCTATACTCTGCTGATAAATCTCTGTAAATCTTACATAGTGGACCTTTAACTCCCTGAGAGGTATCCCTTTGTAGAAAACAGCTACATATCATTGTAAAAACAGGCATACACACACATTAATCCTGGGTTATATAAAGGTCGTAGCCATTTTTTATGAGGTGGCTTATCTAAAGATGATTGTCCCCAAGTGATTTGAAAATGATTGGTTAAATGGAGGAAAACTGCAGTTAATCAAGATTGAACTTGCAGTTCCCCATAAGATGAGCTCAGGAGGTCTGCATGGAAACGTGATATGCTATCTTTTTATTGGACTCATTACTATTTATTTATTACATCCTATTAATTCTCAGTCATTTATCACATCACATAACGCCCCCCTATCAGAGCTAAAGATTTGGCCATCCCCCATTTTGAGGCCTAATCTTAATTGGAAACCGCTGTAGGCGACAGTAGCGTCATGAAAGAAACAGAGGAAGGAAAGAGGAGGGAGAGGAGGGACAAAAAGAGAAAAGAGACAGTCAGAGATGACAACGTAATATATCAAATATGAGAATCTCTTTAAAACCAGACAAGCAGCAAATCACTCATACCCCAGTCCTCTCTGTTCTTCAGCAGGAGTGCAGCTGCGTCCTGGACTGCATAACTCATTTTTTAGCTTGACGCCCAGCAGTATACGTGTGAATGCATAGATAGAGGGACAAGGTCAAAGGTCATCCAGTCACTAAAGGTCAGAGAGGAAGCTGCGCTTCACAATGTGCTGTGCTGAATGCTCGGGACAGACAGCAACGTAAACAGAGATTAGAGAGACCCCCAGCATATCAGCACCAAACCAAAGGGAAGGGGAGCGGTCACAGACACCTCGGCGGGCATATAGACAGCAGAGACCTCAAATGTCAGCATTTGGTTTGGGCTGATATTTGTCTTTTAATCCCAATCAGGAGTTTGACTAATGCCGACCAACATCACTGTTAATTTCATTGATGAAAACTGTGACACACTTTACATGTGTATGCTCTTGATTGGTAGATTCATATCCACCGCCAGCCAAAACTATTCCTATTTTTTTGGAAATTCTTACATCCCAATACAGTTATGTCTCTGCCAGTAATGTTAGCTAACATTACTGGTTCTTTGAAGGAAAAAAAATTGCTGTTATAGATTGAAAATATTTTGGCTCTACACAATGTGTTCATTCTGGCCAGTCCCTGCCCCCATATCTTGGGCCAGGCTTCCAGGAAGAGCGCCCAGCTTTGAAGTTAATTTGACATGGTGGCCAAACCGTGTAAAGACAACAGCACTTGAGGCACAGCAGCCCAAAAATACTTTTTCCTTATAGACATTGTGAAAGAAGCAATATATACATTTTTTGTAGCAAAATAATGTTTCACTATCAGGATTTGATCCATTTAGCCCGATAACATTTAGAAAACCTCAAAGAGCCACACGATTAAATTATTTTATCCCCTTTCAAGTTAGTGGAGGACTAAACTGGAAGCCGCTCGACCAAAGGAAGTCTTGTAATGTGCATGTGGAAGCTTTGGCATGCAATTTGGCTTCATGCACCACTGAGCAACTTTCACAGTAATGAATCGAGACCTGCCTCCAACACTGAATCCAGTTCTCCTTTATACAGCCACGCTCCTGGTGGTCCAATGCTATGATGCTAGCAGTGAAAACACCTTCCCTGCTTCCCCTTGGCTTTGAGCTCCCAGTCCAACCAGACTCAAGTCTGCTGATAGGATCACTAGCTGCATGGCTAACTAAGCTAACAAGCTAACGGCAGCTACAGTTAGCAGGATTCAGTGGATACTCGGATGATATTGTGCCCCCTATTTGTTACATAATGCACATTAAACTCACAACATATAAATTCTTTAATTAAAGTTTTCTCCTTCTTTAGCGCCGCTCCTGGTCCAAAGCTCCTGTGCTAGCTGTGTAAAAACCATCACTCCTGCAGTCCAAGCATACTCCACTCATCTGATTGATCTACTAGCTGCACAGGTAATTGAGCTAACTAGCTGACACAGCTACAGTACACAGCAGCTAGCGGTTACTCTTGTAATATGTGAGGAGTTGCTTTCACGGAAGTTAGAGTAATTTCCGATAGCTGGCAGTGGCTAGCAGGAAATTCACCATTACCTTGAATAAATTATGGACTTCTCTGTGTTTAAACATTGTTGATATAATGTAAGTACACAACTCAAAAAAATATTATTAATGCTTTAAAGAATATTGATATCCAGTGTCTTAGCTGCTCAACTCAATTCGAGACAGTGAGTCATATTTTTGTGAATCAGTGAGTGAATGCAGCTTCAGAATGATCCCTCATGAAAGAATAAATGGTATTCATTTAGTGTCACTGTTACATTACTGAAGAGCAGATTGACACAGACGCTGCAAGAGTAAACAGTCTGGTGTAAATCGAGTCAGTTGATTTGCAGTAGAACATCTATGTGTTACAACTATGTGTAACAGTACACATCAAAGGAGACGACAGCTGCTGTCTCAAAATGCTAAGAAGATATAAAACACTGAAAATGTCTGATAAAAGTTTGACTAAATTTTCACTGAAAAACTGACTGACTAAAGTGAGACAAAACCAGCAATAATCAAATAGCTCAAATTTGGCTAAACATACATTTGAAATAAAAAACTGTTTCACACCAATATGACATATTTTCACTCATTGGCTTCAGGACTTTAAAGTCTATAAAACCTGTTATGAAACCTGCTCCACACCCAGAACTTAATCATTTTATTAGAATGATTTCCACTGGAGAGTTTTAGTGCTCAATGGTGGCCCTTAACACTAAGATTTCTCCTGCCTGTGAGGAATATTTTCATTTAAATCATATGTAACTTTATTATTTAATGATACTGTATAGATGTGTCAACACAATTCATAAAAGAAAGGCTTCAGGGCAGCTTCAGAGCAAACAAACATATAAATGAGCATTTTATGAATGTGTGACAGTATCTCACAGCCTCAACATGCCTTATCTCCCTGGATGTGTGGTTGTGTGGTTGTGTGTGTGTATGTGTAATAGTGTGTGTGTTAGGGAGGGGTCTCCCCAATCCCCCTGTTTCATATTACCCGTTATGAGATCATGCCTCAGCTGTACTGTAGATACCATCGTGACTGACAGTTTTTGTTGCGCTAAAAGGAAAACAGCATTTAAGATCCGTGTTTTTAAATCAAACTATTATTCCAGTATATGAGCTTCAGCTCGGCTTAACAGCCGCTGACATTCAATCACACTCCCTTTAATGGAAGAGAATTTGTGAGCTAGCTAGCCCCGTCTTGTCCTGGCAGACACACACCGCAGCGGCTCCAGCAGGCGGCTTTGGCTTGCGTTAGCCGCCATCTGCTTTGAATTTTGAACAGTTGAGACAGGGCCGTGGTCAGGGGAGGCTTGGGTCTCATCTGGATCTAATAGGTGTTGAGAGGAAACTGAGCCATCCTGAAAAGAGCCTGAGGGCCTGAAGCCAGAAATGGTCAGTGAAAGAGGGAAGGGGGGTCACTTTCATAACACTGACGTATGCCTGATGTGTTACTGTATGACATATTAAACAACAGGGAATTCCTATTTAACGTCACAAGTTTTAGTAGTCAACTGTACTGACCCACTGTATTGACCTTTTTGCTCTGTGCTCCAACAGTTAACAAGCTTGTCACCTGGCAGGACCTCGGTCAATGTTCTCTTTTCCTGTTCCCTGAACTTAGATATGCTATGTTCTAGGCTTGTCTATGTGGAAAACAAAACCAAATTTTGACTTCTGGCTAAAAGATGTTGCTGGGGGACCTGTAAAAGCTATCTAACTAGCTAGCCAATGATTCATGTAAATTGACTTGTTTTGCTAACATTTACTATCAGATATAATTAGCTAGCTTGGGGGTGTGGAAACCGGGTGTGACTGTTCTGTAGGAATGAACAGAAGCCCGCCTCTTACGTTGTATCCAGTTCACATCTGTGGTTCCACCAGGTACCAAGCTTGTTCAGCTGTTACTCCAGCATAAAACAAAAAAGGACAGAACTTAGAATGGGTCAATTGTCAGCTTATATAACTTCTCTTTGTGTGCAGTATTGCCCTCCATTCACCTCATTAACAAAGAGCTTAGCACAGGAAAAACAGTATCACTGCTACAATAGAGTGAGTACATCGAATTAATTTGCTGTCTGCTTTATACAATGGATTCACAGTTTAATAGCCTGCTACAATAAACACTCTCCTCTTCCATTTAAACACAAGTTAGCTACAGTTCTGTTCTTTGCCAACCAATTTTCCTTTTTAACGGTCGTTGCTTTGGAAATGAACAAATAAGCATCAGGAAACGGGGACTGTGGCCATTGCAGAGCCTCATCAGCGGGATATACTATTCATCAGTCGAAAAGTTCATCTCCATTAGTCAGCATTACTCTGCTGCCTCAGCTGAGTCCATAGAGTAATGGCCCATAGATACAGCCCATTCACAGTCATTACCAAAGGCAGCTCACACAGGGCCGTGGTGCAATACCTCACTCGGTGGCTGGCTGTGTGCCACGGGGACAGATAGGCTCCTATTGTGGCCTGCCGTCTTCTCTGACACTCATTCATACTAGACTGTGAGTTGTGTGATCATATCATAAATTTAGAACAGAACAATGTGATTTTCTATATGTACGCTGCACATGTGGATGGATGGGCAGTGCAGGAGGTCACACTGTTGTTTCACAGACTCCACTTTATCAGTGTGTGACGGGCGCTCTGACTCTGCTGCTGGGACAGTGGAGGAAAACATTCCTGACAGGTCAAAGGGCAACCGCTCCACTTCCTGCCATTCGGGATGATGGGATTGGAGGACCGTGAAGGGGAAGGGGAGTGGGGTGAGAGGGAGGGACGTTATTTTGATATTTGGCGCAGCTGTGACCGTGTCCCTGTCTTTCACTCTTCTCCACCCATCCTGCCCTCCCCGTTCTTCCTTGAGCCAGGGCAAGCTGAAGGGTTGAGGCAGTGTGAGCATCCTCTTCTGCCTTCTCATGCCTCTTAAACTCCGAACAATATCAATCACTTTCTAGAATTCCACCACAGGAACTTCAGTATCAATCATTTTCTAGAGCTGCGTTTCCACCACAGGAACTTTCCCCAGGAACCTTTGGAGGTACTGCAGTGATCCGGGTCTAAATTAAGTTCTGGGGACATTTTTTCACACCCCAAGTCTTTGCTCAGGATGTAGGGCTATGTTTGGTCGAGCACTGAAAGCATTTTATTTCAGACACAGTTTCTAAAAATGTGCAGCCACAAAGCAGTTTATTTTTTGTTTATTGTGGTTTAATACATCAACATGACCTGTTTTGTCACCATAGGAACTTTCCCCAGGGACCTGGAACCTTTGGAGGAACGCAGTGCATTCCCACCGCAGGAACCATTATTTTACACCACAAAAAGTCCTTGCTCCACAGGTAGTATTTTCCAAAAGTACAGGAACTTTGGCTGTGAGGCTTTCAGCGCTGACCATTTCCCTGCCTCAGTACATGGGTTACATGCTCCACCAACTTAGCTATTGGCCCCATGCTGAACATTTCTGATTTGTCAAGCATTCACAGCATTTTATTTCAGCAACCATAAAAAAAAAAAAAACTAGTTTGTTTTTTGCTCATTTTGCTTCGACACATACACAGGGAGTTAAAGAGGAAAGAATATGACAGATGGACTGATGATGAAATCTGGGCCTTATGAAGCATTTACTGTATGTTGAGGTCAAAATGCAGTGAGAATTGATGCCTATTCATGGTTTCATATCTTACATTATCTTTATCGTTGTGCACAAAAATTGCATGTAAACAGAGTCATGGCTTTTTCGTATATCAGCTGACTTTTGCCTAAACTTCATGGGTCATTAGACCTTGGTGGAAATGCAGACAAAAGTTCAAAAAGTACTTTGGGAGGAAACACAGCTATGCAGTTACATAAGAAAGCATACAACAGATGGACCAACGAATGACTAATGATCATTGGTGAAAAGTTGCGCACAGAAATGACAAAAACAGCCACACCTTTCATACATCAGCAGAATAAATTTGCATAATCTTCATGTATCATTATAGCACCATTAACATGCAGACAACAATAGGCTGGAGCAACCTTTTAGTTATCTGAAAAGTAGTTCCTGGAACAAAATGTTGCAGGTACATTGGGTGGAAACATCGTATTAGGCTTTCCTCTTCTTTATGGCCAGGACTATGGGTGCCCCCTGGTCACCTCCCGGGTCCTTTGAGTCTTCCTCCCCGGTTGCAGTTTCTCATAGGGCCTCCCGGTGCCATCCAATCCCCGGTGAGCTGCTGCGGATGGAGGTGATTTACTGGTGGCCCCCGTGTTTGTTTTCCCTTCCCCTGCTGTTGGTTCTGCTAAGCACCCTGCTTAGCTACTTAGCTGCCGAGGGGTGCCTTTGTGCGTGCATGTGTGTGTGTGTGAATGTGTATATGTTACACTGGTGTCCCACCCATGAGCGGGCCCATGGGTATATATGACTTATTTGCAATACACTTAAGCATTAAAAAAGCAAAATGGTCAAAGTGGGAGGTGATGGTGTTTTATTGAAATAGTCTGTTCTAATAGAGGATCCACGGAGCGTGACAAATTTGATTTAGCTGACAAAGCTGCTCACACACTCAGTAGACCTGAGGCTGTGCCTGTGTTATCAGCCATAGAGTGCCAGTGCTCTATTAGAAGTGCTAATGTCATCATTTGACACATGCTGCCCTAAAAATGTTTCCCGAGCAGGTGGCGAGGGCTCGGCCTCCATCAGGGTGAACATAAACACACACGCACATCTACACACAAAAACCACACACACACAAACATACGTTTGAATGTACACACTCTTATCTATTACACACCGAGATAAACAAAGCCACCGCTGTCATTACCCAGTGTTCATCTAATTGGCCGCGTAGCCTGAGGGGAGGGGCTGTGAGGTCACGCTGCTCTCTCTGGGCGCCCATTACTCGCTCAGTTAAGCCCGGCGCCGCGTGGCGTGGCCTGGGAAGCCTGCTGGATACACTTGTCACTGAGACAGCCTAATTAGAAGCAGCCGTCCAGCGGCTGACCCCTCTGACACCACCTGAGAGACAGAGCTCAGACCCACCTGTTCCCTGCGGATGCCTCATGGAGCATTAACAGCTCTTACAAGGATCTTCTGTCTGTCACACTCACACGCCTTATTGATATTCAACATGGTCGAAATCTGATTCCTGGATTCGCACTGACGCAGTATACTGACATATTTGGAACCACTTTTTAATATATCATGCCTTATAAATTCTTTATAAGTTATATCTGATGAATTTATTAATGATCATAAATGATTTTAATGCTTTATAGATGAGTAATAAATAATTAACAAAAGCAACTTTTGGTATGAAAGTTACATAACACGCTCTTTTTTTCTATGGCGTCATTAATCGTCATATCAGGAAGTAGGAAAGCTATGACTCTTAATATTTCTAATTGCAGATTATTATTAAGTACATTGTCATTAAAAGATATTGAGCTGAAACACTTAGGCGACTGGACAATGAACAGAAAATTAATCTGCAGCAGTTTTGATAACTGTACAACTGTAATAAACATGAAAAAAAGCAAACAATAGCAGAGGTTCCAGGCCGGAATAGAAATTTCAAACAAGGACACAGCAGCTGTAGTATCAGAGAAGCGAGTATTTCAACTTAATCTCTGATGACATATCATGGACATTTTATGGTTTATTACAGTTAATATGTTACAGATTTCTCGATTAAGATTGCAGGTTCATTTTTATTTCATTTATGCCATGATAGACAAGACATCCTTAAAATAGTCCAAAAAAGGGGAATTTGAACATTTACAATTTGATAACAACAAGGAAAACTTGCTGCTGGTGGTGTTGAGATTGTATTATGAACTTGTTACAGTGAAATTTAAGTTGTACTCTGAAGGGAAAACCCCAAGAAAGTTGTAGTTGTAAATGTTCCTGCATGGTGACTCAAAGAAGGAGTTTTCACTAACCAGCAGCCCACATTCAACCAACCAAACATGAATGTGCTATCACTGATCTATAAAGCATTATAAATGATCTATTAACCAATAATAAAGCCATTAGTTACATCTCATAAAGCATGCCTAAATACAAAGAGGTCCTTATAATTTTAATACGGGCTTAACTTGGGTGTAAAACTTTAATGCCGTCATGAAAACTTTCATGTGGGGTCGAGAGCAGGGCAGCAGAGTTTGCTGGGATGCTTCCAGACAAAAACCTCTGATCATGACGCTCTTCAGTCAGACACACCAGCGAGGCAGCAGACTCGACTCTATTTTGCATCACAGCATTGTTTTTTAAAAGCCTGATCCGCGACTGGCTTTGATTCCCTGATGGCAGACACTACATTATATGGGGCACGGATGGTCAAGCCAGCTCCTGCCGTAGAGCCGTACTCCGAGGACTGCCAATTACTGATGCATGAGTCATTTCTAAAGGAGCACTTTGAAATAATGCCAAACATGAGAAACTTTCCCCTGCTCACTGGAGCGCACTCGATACAGAGCCACTGATGCATGTGGGGGTAAACTTGTCTCTGTTTTTTGGGTTGGCTAGATGAGACGCAGGAAGCAGGGGGCTGGCTCTGGCACTGAGTCAGCTTTGTGTAAACGCTGCAGCGTGCGCTTAAACGCCAGCAGTCAAACATACATTCCTGTGATGAAAGGAATGCAAACATGAAAACACACTTATTATGCTGATGCATATGAAGCATTCATGTGTGAATTTAATGTACATAAACATGTACTCCCTGAAGACATGCTGGCTGCACTTTAGAACACAGAGCGCTACTAAGACGTAACAAGACATGCTTTGCATCAAATTAGACTAAAACTAGAAACACTAGACAGTATTCGACCCTTATTAGATTTTATTAGCAGGTAATTTGGGACACATCCTAACAGAATTGAACTGTAAACTAAAGCTAAATCACATATCTGCAGTGATGAATAATACACTTGAGTTCACAGCACAGTTCTGTTGTAAGGCATCCCCGATTACCCTCTAATAAAGCCTAATAAGCATCAAACAGTGGGAAATAATAGACCTTAGTTAACAGTACCGTTCTGTTGTAATGTGTCCTTAATTACCCTCTCAGAAAGTCTAATACAGGTGAAATACTGTCTAATAAAGAACACAAAGTACAATTTGTACTGCTAGGTGTAAGGTGCCTAAATAAGGTATTGTGTTTTTTTACTGACTAAAAAAGAACATTATGTCTAGTTTTTGCCTTATTAGAGTACTGTAAAATAAAGTGTGACAGACATGCATATATCGCCTTTCTTTTACTCATTCACTCTTCCGCTGCCATTCATCATCCTCTTACAATCACGTCCACGGAAAAAAAAAAAAACATCTTACTCTGCGACTTCATGGGGACATTCAAGGTCTCACCTCCTCCACAGCACTTTGCTTTGCATCATCACTCGCCTCTTCTGATGAGAAGAAAAACACAGGAGGGAGACTCTGCGCAGGACACAAAGAAACATGTCAGATTGTTTGTGTTTTACACATGAATGGAGTACTTTCGAATTAGACACAGAGGTTAAAAGGTCACCTGCGCTCCACTAGGATGAATACAGACCCGACGAGGTAAACATGGGAAAAGCCAAAGAGGAAGACATCTTAATTGCACTGTCATCCTGCCCTCCGCCGCTCTCCAGCCCTCTCCTGTTGCTTTATATCAAAGCTAAGAGAGGCAGGGGACACTCTCCCTTTCCCTTTCTCGTCTGTCTGCTCCACAGATGCTGCTCTGCCTGATGTGATGTGACATTTATTAAAGTCCAGCCTTCAGGACTGGTTGATGGAAGGAAAAGATGGTAAGATGAAGCACGGGGAGGAAGAGGAGGAGGGGGGAGGAGGTAAGGAGTGAAGAAGGAAAGTGGTCACCCAACCAGTCCTTTCTTGTACTTCCAGAAGAGAGAGGAAGAAAAAAGGAGCACCTCTGGTGTCAGATGTGATGAAAAAGAAGTAGTGGTGGCTTTAAAGGGATTTTTGGAGATTGCAAACAGATATCAACCGGACTCCTGACAGAAAAATAGCCATTTCATCTTATAGAACAGTAAAGTTGTTTGTGTGACTTTGGTGTTTTGAAAGATTAGTTCAGATTCATTAAAGTCAGCAAAGCCAACAGATTGAGGCAACAAAAAGCAAATATTGTGTTCTAAAATGACTGTTTTTCCTTAAATTGATAGATCATATTATTTAATGTAGGGTTGTATTAGGTACCTGCAGTAGATGCACACCCCCAGTTTGGAGAAGCAGAGATGATTACCAGCAAGGAAGCTAAACAATGTAGGTATTTTAGCCAAATTAAAAAAAAAGCAAAAAAAAATATCAGTTTAAGTGTACATTATATATAGAACATTTTCACTGCTTTATTTTGCTGTCAGAGAGTGATATTGGTTTATATAACATTGGTTTTCCAGCAGAAAAGGCTGTCTGACAGCAAGGTACAGCAGTGAAAATATTCTATATATAATGTACACTTAAACTAGTTAAGGTGGACCTTTTGTAAGTTGCTAAAATACGTGATAGTACTCCTGTCTGCAGCAAGTGATTTCTTAAATTTTTACCAGAGGGCATGGACTCGGTTAGTTTTACGGTTGCTTTGGTCCACCTTCTTTACTAATTAGGCTACTGATATTTAAGAACCTTGGTTGTGGCCATAGATTCTAACTTGCACAAATGTCAGTCAGATAAAGGATAAGTGAGTCATTCAGACTAGACTAACATCTTCAGCGAAACAACCTCTCTGCCCCTGCGCTCTCTCTGCTGGAGAGGGTGGTTCAAAGGTTAACAAGGGAGGATGCAAAGTCACCTACTTCTTCTCTGCTTCTATAAAGTAGGGATGTGCCAGCCATCATCTGCTATAGTTAATACACCAACTATCAATAAGTACTTCATACAACCCCGCTTCAAATAATCCGACCTATCCCTTTAAGATAATGAGACTGAAATAATGTGGAATAAGGGGGGAAAAAGACATCAGTATCTAATTCTAAAATATAAAAAGCTCAGGGCTGAAGCTGGAGGTGTGTTTAAGCCTCCTTGCGTTATTGATGAGCCTGTCAAGGCCACTCTTCATCAGGTTGTGGGAAGCAGGAGGGGGGAGGGATCAAGGGGAGGAAAAGGATGGAAGAGGGAGGGGTGAGGTGAGAGGACGGGTTCGGCTCGAGGTCTGCCGAGCCTAAAAGCGCTCTCCCCCAACAGCGGTGAATAATGAGCAGAGACAGAAAAGAAGAGGAGGGAAAGGGGACGGAGGAGTGGAAGCCAGACGAGAGGAGGAGAGAGATTAAAATGAGAAAATAATAATCGTGTTGAGGGATTTGGAAATGACGGAGATAAAAAACTGATGTGGCAGCTACTGGTCGTATTCTTTAATGTGGCTCAGCCGATTTTCATGCCCCGGGCATCTCAACCATGTAATATGTTATGGATTTTTCTCCCTACATGACGTTTATTTTTACGCACAAACTCATTTATAAGCATCTCCACAAGCTCCAGTTGAGGCTGCATCCCTCTGATTTTCTGCTGTCTGGGGTTATGTTCAAGCCAAGATGGAGTGTGTGACTCCTTACCACAGAGAACTGAGTCATCCCATCAGCCAGTTGGCTCGTCCTGGATGACCGAGAAGAGTGGCCGTCCGGCAATCTGCCTGTCACATTCAAACATGACCATGATTATTTCTCCTCTGTGCAATCCAATTCTGTGGCGTGGAATTGGGAAATATGTGACCTATTTTTTTTGTGTGTGTTTTGTTTCACCCTCCACATACATCCCCTCTCTTCCTCCCCCCCCTCCCTTCTTTAGCTTGATATTTAGGTCACGAGGGGACAGCATTTTCCAGGCAGAGGCCGAAGAGCTTACTGTCCACTTGCCCCCTGTATGTAATTGAAAACATACAAATGGATTAGCTGGAGAGAGTTCAATGCCAGTGGGTCTGTTGGGTTTGGAGTGGCCGGTGGATTCGGACCCTCTAATACCTCAGAGGGGGGAGAGAGAGAGGGGAGATGAAGGGAGGGAGAGGAGGGAAGGATGATGGACAGATCCAGGGATTTAGGGTCTTGCGAGACCAGTATTAAAATCAACAAGCACACAGAGGAAAACATGCAAACACACAGGGACAGAGAGGGGGAAAGATGCGCATGCATACAACCATGCATACCTAATATATGATATATAGTGTCTACTGCCAATTATGCAAACTCTAATACACATAAAAGAAGAAAACCTCTGACTTATAACAGCTATAATGTAGGCCATAATTCTTATAATATTGTGCTTAGAAAGGTAATTGCTGTGGGTGCAGCACATGGCACAGACTGCAAATTACAGTCAGGCAATCGGACAGGTTTTAAACAAACTCCCAGGTTAGCTACTTATATGCAAAAGAAAACAAAGGTGTTCAGTAAACGTTTCATTTACAGACCGACTCCCTGAGTCAACGTTAACCGACTGTACTTACCGTGGTTCTTGTGGGTGTAGTGCACACACGCAGTTGTCCTGTGCAATGAGAGATATTACCAACATTACAAGGTGCTCACTTTGGGTTTTATCTCCAAACGAAGTGCTTCAGATGATCTTTACAAACTGTCTGATCACATTACCACTCGTGGTTTACCCAGTGGAGTTCTGATGCCACTTCCTGTCTAGCTGCTGTTCCACCGCCTGCCTCATTAAAGGAGTAATTCAATATCTTTTCAAGGGTTAGAAGAGAAATAGAATTTAATTGAATGGATAAGGATTAATGCTGTATGTAACATTTCTGCATGAAAACACTAGACCTATGTCATATATATATTTTGAGTTGAGCTGACATTATCCCAAATGTTTCCAACAATGGTCAAACCCAGAAACATCCATAATTTATTCAAGTTAACAGTGTTTCCTACTAGCTGCTAGTTGCTATAACTTCCAGGAAAATAGCGGATACGTCGCATACATCAGAGAATGAGGAAAGAAGTCAAATGTGATTAAACATAGTGTGAATGAAACATTAAAATATTACCTTATCCCTGAACATGATTTCTGCCTGAGTCATGCCAGGTAGATTTTCATCAGCTATGGTTGTTTAACAATGATGACAAGAGCTCCCATGATCCCACACTACGTCACAACTTCATCAAACTACGTCTTTTGTTATTGTTTTCATATGAGAGAGACCCCTTGAGAGAGACCCCTAACTTATATATTGTGCCTTTAAATATAAGGCTACAGCCAGCAGCCACTTAGCTTAGCTTAGTATAAAGACTGGAAACACAGGAAAACAACTTGTCAGGCTGTGTCCAAAGGTAACAAGATCTGCCTAATAACACCTCTAAAGCTTACTAATTAACATATTACTGGTCTGTGTACATGAAATGTCCAAAAAAGTGTACAAATGACAGGTTAAGGTGTTTGATAGAGGTATATGCTCGACTATTTCTGTACCTAGACCAGTAACTTCTCAATGTCTTGGCTGGTTATCTGGCAACCTTACAGTAATGACAAGACTTGTTGCAGAGCCAGGCTAGCTGTCTTGCCCTTTTTATGCTAAGCTAAGCTAATCAGATGCTAGCTACAGCCTCACATTTACCATACAGGATATTTTTTCCCAGGATAGCGAAGGCATGACCAGCCCCATTCTACCTGTGATTGGCTGTCCCTGATAATCTTAACCCTACCCAGTTTCACTTCTTATGCCTAAACATATCAAATCCACTCAATCTAAACCAACCAGGACAATGAGTACTAGCCAATCAGAATCACAGTAGGGTAGATCATGACTTCACCATCCTGGAAGTGAAAAATTACCTACCTTACAGTGAGTCGTGTTGATTTTCTCATCGATGAAAGCGAATAAGCATATCTCCAAAAATGTCAAGCTATTGCCTCATACTTCTCTTAGTAATGAGAAACAAAGAATCATGCTTTTCCATATTCTACGGATATATTCTCTAAAAGTCCCCATGGAAATTTATCAGCACATACTTGTGTTCTTGTAACTTGGTTATGTCCCTGTGTATTATATCCAGACGACACCAGGATGTTGTAATCTCTGCTGTCTCAGAAATACATCCAGTGTTTCACCCTGCATGCCCTACAGTCATGTCTGCAGCATCTCAATTCACCTACAAACTTTCCTCTTTCTGTCAAGATGGGCTGCTGGTCTAAAGCTTAAGAGATGGTGTTCATTAAAAATAGGAATATTAAATAAACTACAATATTACTTTTTTTTTTTTAAAATGTCATCCCTGTCTATGAACTGAGTGATATACTGTTGAGCAAAGCAGCTAGGTTTTAGTTATTTTGACTTGTGTTCCCACATCTCAGCAGTTACTTTGGTGAGTACTTTATCATAGTGTCTGGCAAAGATGGCAAAAATATGATGTTATACTTATAATAACCTGCATTTATCCTTTTAGGCAGACAGAAAAAGAATTTGACTTCCCCCTTCAGAAGCACATATCTCTTTTCTGGTGTTTCTGTAGTGCTGTCTGTCTCGTCCTCGCTGACACTGTGGACACACTCACAAGGTCAGCCAAAGCTCATGTGTTGCTCAGCGCACCACAGTTGGCTTGGAGATGGTTGTAAAAGCTCTGACAACATGACCTTCTCCTTGACTGATGATGGTCAAGAGGGCCGTTACTATGAGCCACTGTGTCAGCTGTCTGCAGCCGCTGAACTGTGCTTAGATGCGGACGTGTTTTTGGATTTCTTGAAACTGATGGTTGTAATGATTCAAAAATTGATTTTTTTTTTCACTGAAGTTGCACCAAAAAGGCAAAAATGCTTATAGGAATGAAAAACAGGTATAGAAGAGGGTGGAGCTATGAGAGAGATGAGAGGGCAGAAGATGAGAGGAGAGAGGGAGTAGAAGAATACAAATGAGAGGAGAGGAGAGGAAGGGGGGGGGTGAAGAGGAGACGAGGGAGACGACGAGAACGAGATGAGAGAAAGAGGAGAGGGGAAAGGAGAGAGATAGCTGAGAAGACAAAGAGGAGGTTTAGAAAGGGAGAGCAGAGCGGCGTACTCAGCGAAGCAGCAGTCTCAGAGACTTGCCAGCGCATCCGTGACCTAGATTCTGTGCTTCTCCCTAGATCCCTCTCCCTCATGAATGTTTGATTACGCCTCCAACAATAGCAGTATTTACACCAAACGCTTTTTAAATTACAATTCGGCTGCAGTAGAGGAGGAGAAAAAAAAATCCAATCCATTTGAGGTGGAGGGAAAATGGCAGAGAAATTGATTTGAGAATTCTCACCTCAGTGGAGAGGCAAGGTTTGAGTCTCTTAAGACCAGACAGAGCTGATTGGTGCGCAGTCGAGCTGCTGTCTAGCACACACACACACAGAAATGTGTGTGTGGCACAGCCAGAGAAAGACAAAAATTCACCTCCACTCATGCATGCATGTCCCCACTGCTGTGTGGGAATAAACCACAAGCAGACCAGACACAGACATAGACAGACGTGCTGCTGAATTAGAAATAAATGAATTTTTTTTTTAAAGTTTGAAATGTAAAAACTTGGATCTTCAATTCGACCATCGTCCTCATCAAGGTGTGGCTGACATCACCCGTCCTCCCTCCCTGCCAGCCCCCCGACTCCCCCTGCATCCCAAAAAACGCGGCCAGCCACATCTCCGTGCATCAGCCGTCACCATGGCCACTGGTAAACCTCTGTTGGTGTTGCCATGGTAACCATTCTGGGAAGTTAAGCCGCTCTGACTGCCATGAGAGAGATAGAGAAGAGCCATAGACACCAGACAACAAAATGGCGGCAAGATTAAACAGACGATTCTGGGCTAAGCCACATTTAACAAAGGATACTGGGAAAGCACAAACACACACATTATTTCTCTCTGCCTTTAACGCGCTCTCCTGCTTTTTCACACATGCACATATGTGCAGGGATACATAAACATGCACACCAAAGGCGCACACGCTCACACACACACGCACACAGCAGCAGCAGTTAATCCCATTCCAGTAACCAGAGAGAACTGGTTCAGAGACGGTAATCTCCAAAAAGCCCAGTTTTTGGAAGCCGTGTGACATCCGGCTCCAAGTAGAACAAGCCAGCCAGCCAGATCGTCGGCCATTACAGCCCTGTTTTTAAAACCGCCCGTTCAAAATGAGAAGGAAACAAACAGCAACAAAGAAACAAGGCGAAACAGAATCCTAAATCAAAAGGGAGAGGAGACGCTGGAAATAGTTAAAAATACACTTGCTGTGTGGGTTGTTTACTCACTTATCCTTTAATCATTATTAAAACACTCAGTTTAGATTGAGTCCATATTTTGGATCCTGTGAGGCGAAGCTGAATTTTGTCGATGTTGTGATTCACAAATCATTCCCTTACTGAGCCTGAACTCTGGGTTTGATTTAAAGACAGTTACAGATGGTATAATATGTGAAACGGTCAAACTTGAAGGGAAAATCTGTCACTTTTCATGTGGATATCCAGCCAGTATTGATGGTAAATATAATCAGTTGAAGCAATATTTTTTTCAGTGTGTGCTATACTGATCCAGAAAACAGAGTTCTTCTGAGGCAAAATCTGTTGTTCTTCCTGCATCCAGTGAAGTCATAGTGATGTCGAAAGAACTACAGTCTATTTCATCTTGGATTTCTAGTCTCTGCCACTGTGTAGCCAGTGGGCGCGCTAGATGAGTTGTTCTGTCACCTATGTTCTGTCACGCTATGTTTTGCCCAACAAAGTAATAACCATTGGCTATGGTGGCGATAACGCTGCAGCGTGGGCGTGAGAGTCAGAAGCTTGCATCCTCGTACATGTAGGCGCTGTTGCACGGCTCTGTGAGCAGGAAAACTCAGGCAAACAACATTTACTATCAACACTGACTGGACATCTACATGAAAAGTGTAAAGTTTTTCCATTAAGGTGTAGCTTGATTATCTTTACATGGGAATAAAATGAAATTTATGGTTTACAGTGATCAAAAATGTTGAACATATCACAATAATGATGGCAATGAACTTATAATTCACTTATAGTGAGTTATAAGTGATGATTGAGTGATTGATTAGAGTGTGCAATCTGTTTCTGTAAAACTGTTATTGAAAAATACACATTGAAGTGAGCTAAATAAATGAAATTACACTAAACTTCTCTATCTTTCTGTCTGTTTTCTCTCCACCATGGACCACTGGTGTTGCCCCCACACCCCCACCCTCTCACTCTCTGGTGGAGGCCTCATCACCATAGTCTGGCTCGCTCCGCAGACCAAATCATTCTGTCTGGCCCCCTGCACCACAGTTGCCACGGAAACCCTGTGTGAGTGTATGCGTCTGTGTGTGTGTGTGTGTGGTACTGCTGGGGGATTGGTTGCCGGGGGCTAGATGCTTTCCAATCAAACCTGTTACTGGGGTGTGGGAGCCCCCCCTCCATGAAAAACAGGGTGGAGGAGAGAGGGTGCAGACTGTGTTATCATGTTGTGGTGATGTCTGGACAGCGCGGTGTCACACAGAGCCATATCACATTACTGCTCTTCATCATGAATACTGACTATTTCACGGTGAAAGTGCATCTTTCTGTTTGTGATATCAGAGAAAATTTTCAATTGAAGATTTTTTTTTGTTTTGTTTTGTGTTACCCAGCATGCACTATTGATCCAGCTCAGATACTGACAGATGTGTTGTGCATATCAACACAAGACAGATTCACTGCATTGTATCAAAGCTGAATGTATAAAGATTCAAGATTCAACACTTTATTTGAAGGAATGTGCATTAGACTGCCATTACAATGTCATAACTGTGTCATGACACCTATCATGAATATGAAGGAGTCTATCTGAATGTTTATGTGTGTTGTTATTTGGTCAATTATGTAATTTTCAAATGTTTTACATGTCTTTGTTATGACAACTTGAGCCTCCAACACTGACAGTGGCCAGCTTGACGACCTAGAAAACAGTACAAAGGTAGTTTTCTTGCTGGGTTTGGTTTCTGGCACAGCGGGGCTGAGTCAGCTAATTAGGCAGCTAGCTCCACGGCTAACTGAGCTAACTAGCTAATATCAGCTAGAGGTAACAGCAGACGGCAGTTAGCCTACTTTAGCAATAAGTAAATTAGCTAACCACTATCTGTTCATCAGGTAACTTTGTAAGCTAAATCACCTTGGTATGGTACTCTGTTGTCAAACAGCCCCTATAACATCATCAACAACATGACAGCACAATGATAGTCTTATGCACATCCCGGTAATGTTAGTTTCTTTGCATGTGTGTACCACAGCATCTCATATGTAATGTTTGATGTCATCATGACCTCATCAGACAACACACTGGTGTTTCTGCTGCTCCGCAGTCCGACAGCTTCTTGTCTTCGCCTCGAAATGACGATGATCTCGGAGCCACGCTGTGCTGCCGTGCGATGGGACGTGGCCAGAAGACCCGTTCTCCAACTGTTCCTGTGTCCCAGCTGTCAGAGACACACAGAGCCAGGACAGAGTGACGGGCTCGCTCAGTAGGACGCCGTGCTTCACGGGCCAGCGGGAGGAGAACCAGAGCAAGGCACTGCAAGCTGTGCAGGTTGAAGGATTGTGGTTGTCTGTGAGAGGGAGCCTGCTGGCAAAACTAATGCACCTGAACAAAGCCAATGAGCGCACCATGCTGATTTAACTATAATGTCATTCATATCCGTTGCCTGATAATTAGACCGAATTTCCATTTGTTTCACTTCATTATTCAGTCTGACAACATGTCATCATAACCAATCAGCAGAAAGTTGAAGAATTATGCTGATTTAAGTTGAGTTTTTATTCTGTAGACTTATCTGACAGCTGATTCATGTATTGTGCTGCGTATTGAGCGTATTACAGAGGTGAAAGCAGATGTTTAGATTAGTGCTATCATATTAATATCATGCTATGAGACATCATCTTAAATTTTGAATATTGTTATAATGTGACATGGCATAAGTGTCGTCTTTGCCTGAATCCATGACAGGGAAAAAAAAAATTCCTGTCCCATTCCAGTTCCAGAGGAATGATTCCCATCCCATCCTGTTCACGTCAATCCACAGTTCACCATCACATATGTTTTTATACATAAGTAATGGAATATGATTCTTGTTCCTGCCTGCTCCTGTTAACTTTTTTCCCTGTTCCATCCCAGTCCAGTGATGAATAGTGACACCGGGAATCCCATGTCCAACAG
>JAJHUR010091146.1:20452-36665 GCA_027495735.1 Lutjanus campechanus
TGGGCTGTTGGCTGTTAGTGTGTTCATGATTTCAGTTTAGGCACTTATTATTGTTTTATAATCTTATATTATAACCGGGTCGAAACTGACCCTAACATCACAAAGGTCATAATTTTCACCAGAGCATTTTATAATTTAGTAAAATTTATTTTTTTGATTTTATTTTGTTTAAATGGAAGTTCCTGACAAAGTCAAAAAGTCTTGATGCAATAAACAAATTTATGTAGTACTTTTATGCATTTAAAACCTGAAAACGGGTCGGTGCCGACCCTAACACGAGAGGAAGGTTAAATCTTTCTTTTTGTCGCCCCTGACCTGGTATGGACTCCACTTCTTGCCTTCTCAGCATGGCTGCTTGATCCTCGCCACATCTCACTTCCTTGAACTAATCTGAAACCGTTTTATTTCAGGACATTTTCAGCGCAGCCAGTACACTGTAGATATTTGTCTCATCTGCGATATCCGTTATTATCATGTGATGGCTGGTGCTTTTTATGGTCATAATCCCTACATCCTGTGAGACAATGTGGAGCTTGTGATGTGCACGCTCAGGGCCAAGCATCTGGCAGTCCCTCCAGGAGAAACTATGATGTCTGATTAACACAGAGTATTTAAGTCTCAGAAGAACTGAGTGGCTCTGGTCTAACTTTGTCTCTGGGGACCAATAACAAAGCCTGTCTGTCTAAATCTATCGACGTCTGTGTCTGTCTCTTTCTCTTTGTGTCCCTCTTTTGTCTTTATCTGATTCACTTTTGCTCACTGTAGCAGGAGTTCTGCAGCCATCCATCTCTGCCTGTCTCTGTTTCTGTCTTTGTCTCTCTTTCTCTTCCTCTCTTTGTCTCTCAAGTGCTGTCTCTCTCAGGCCTGCTGCCTTCAGATACCATATCTCCTCTTAATCTACTCCTGAATTACAGCAAAGCCAGCATCCCAGAGGAGTGCTTTAGATTGCTTGCAGGGGGAGAATGGGATAAGGAGAAAGAAATTGAGAGAATGAGGTACCGCTATAGGGAGGAGATGCCATTTACAACAAAAGATGTCTTAATGAGATGATTGATGTCATGCAGAAGAACAAAAAGGACTTCATCGATCGTCAAGTCAGCGAGGGAAAATGCAACAAATTATTAAATGGCCCAAGAGAGATTTACGAGGAGAAAAAGAAAGCCAAAGATTGATAAACACAATGATGTATCGTATTTCAACTTTCCATTCATGTGCAAACCTGACAGCCTCTCGAAAAAGGCCGCCACTATCAAACTGATTGATGTGCGACACATAACATACGACTAACACACTCCGTTTCCCCGTCCTCACGCCTTCTCCGCGGGTGAGATGACGCAGGAGATAATTGCATTGTTTCTACGCATGTAGTCTTCTCGCTCCGTCATGATCAGACACTGGCAGCACCGTCTCTCACTCTCCTTGACATTCAGGAAAATGACGTTGCCAGGAGCAACCGCAGGAGGACGGTAGTGACGCTCTGACGTGTCTCTGTAGCACCTCAACTTGTTATCCCAGAATGAAACGTGTCTATATTTATAACGCTCACTCTGGCAGGAGGACTCTTCAGTTCAGTCAGCTCGGCTGCATTAGAGACTGATGATAAAATCAACAACCCACTTAGTGAATCTTCACAGTGAAAAAACAGTGGGCTGATAGAATCCAAAAACAGACTTTTTACACTCATTGCTGCTAAGTAAAGTCCAATAGTGCCAGTCGAGATGCTTTGACAGCTGGGTTTTCTGCAGTGCCAGGAAAAGGCGTGCAGTGTGATGCCCACAGTGGAGCAGCAGAGACACCAGCATGTCACAAGCATTTCCCTCCAGCCCTGGGGTCAGGTGTCAGATGTCTATTCACTACGTGTGAGTCACAGTGTGTTAAACAGGGGCAGGACTTGTCATAGCAGGGCGCCCACGCAAACAACTGCCTCGAATCTCTGGGAAGCCAGTGATTCTGCAGTATGAGAACGGTGACAACTACAATAAGTTAGACACAGGCAAAGTGGCAGAATTGATAAGTGTCAATCATAAGTGTCACAGAGTGGCAGGAGAAGTGGCCGGGACGCTCCTCAGAGACGTGCAGTGAGTCACTCCAGCTCTTCAGGCTAATATTTGTCAGTCATTCATATTGTTGCAGGGCTGCGAAAATGATCTGATCTCCACTCGGCTACAGTAATGTGTTATTCAGTAACTTGTTACTGCAATATTACAAGTAGTGCAAGGGGTTACACGTTCTAAAACAGTAACTGACCATCTCAATTCCCGCTCCTTTTTGCTCTGTTCACCGATAATGGTTGAGCAAGCTTGGTACCCTGCAGAGCCTCGGTCAACTTTCTCCTTTCCTGTTTCCTGTTATCAGATATACAGGCACCAAAATGCTTTCAATTGCGAAAAATGCAACATCTAATTTATTGAAGCATCTGCTATTGTGCCTGCTAGAATACCATGAAACATGTTGAAAAAAAAAACAAAAACAAACACTGGCACAGACAAGGATGTCTCTACTTCCAGTGATGCATGCTTTCCAGCTAAGGATACAGTGGTGGAGATTTGCTGGATATATCGTAGTGGAGATGTTACCTATTTCCACTGTTGAATTGCCCTCATTTCGATGCATTATGGAGAAAATAAATATGAAGAGCAATGTCAGGCTGCCATGGAGAAAGATGTTTGCTGGCTACCTTGAGAGAGAATATGCTGTGACGGAATCTAACATGAAGGCCACACTCAGAGAGGTAGACTTTTGTTCCCCACAGCTGACATCTGGACAGCTAACAATAAAAACTTACTGGGTGTTAACAGTTCACTGCATCAGCAGTTCAACTTTGGGATGCAGACAAGTCAGCCAACAAGGTAGAAAAGTAATATAGTCATATAACAAGTAATGTAACTAATTATTTTTGATACCAAGTAATAAGTTAAGTAATATTGTTGCTTTTTACATAAGTAATAAGTAAAAGTAACTTATTTCACTTCATGAGTAACTTGCCCAACATTGCTTTGCTTCACCTCTGGTTTGAAGCTGTGTCTTCCAGGGCCCGCAGCAGGCCAGCCGTGCCATATGGCCCTTTGCTCTGAGCCAGGGAGTCAAGGAACACCAAATTAATTCTACGCACTGAAGGATTAAATCGGCCCGGCCTCTATCACACTAAAGCTGGTGAAAAATGTGTTGCTTTCTTACAGTTTCTCAGCACATACAGCTGTCTCTGCACAACATGCACACGGACACTTTAAATACTGTCTATCTTCTAAAAATATATGTCCAACAAAAATATAAATCCAACACTTCTGTTTTTGCTCCTATTTTTCATGAGTTGAAGCTAAAAAAAAAAAAAGTAAGACTTCTTCTATGCACACAAAAGGTTTATTTCTCTCAAAGTTTGTTCACAAATGTGTTAAAAATCTGTGCTACTGAGCACTTCCCCTTTACCAAGATAATCCATCCACCTGCTAAGTGCGGCATATAGAGATGCTGTTTAAACAACAGGATTATTGCACAGGTGTGGCTTGGATTGGTCACAATAATAGACCAATCCAAAATGTGAAGTTTTATCTTGGAAAAAGACATTTCTAGGCAGTGAACAGGCTACAGATAGGTAACCCATTTCTTACCCAGGAGGGCAAAGTCATGATCCACCTTTCTCTGCCTCTGATTGACTGGTGTCTTCATTGGTTGGGCTGGTTGAGGCTTGAGGGGTGACTGGTTAGGGCTAGGGTTAATAGGGTGGCTCATGAATTGGCCCTCCAGGGGGAAAAAAAGTTTTTTGCAGCTTTTGCAGATTTCAACAAATTTGTGGATGAAATTTGAGAGGAAGAAGTCAAAAGCATTGCATTTCTATTTTTGTAGAGTATATATATATACACCCGAGTGTACAAATGGCACAACAGATCTTGGTGCAAAATAGTTGGTCAAAAAGTGTTCCAATTTGCGTGTGAAATTTTGCCGTAGGAAAGAACTGTAACAGCATAATGTTTTTGGTGCTTGGACATTTGTTTGGCTGCTGTTTAGCATAAAATAGAATTAGCTCCAAACCGCAAACAACTAAAGAGGTTACAGTTTCTGTCACGTCGGCCTGATTGATGATCATCTGAGTTTTTGATGTTGTTGAAAGAAAGCAAAGTATCCCCAAGCGTGACACGCAAAACAAATGGGACCTGCGTGTCTGACAGCTACTGGAGGATGCACAACAAAAACCTGTTAGTGCACACTGGAGGTAACGTGACCTCCGTCATCTGAACAACTTTATCCTCGGGCAGTGCACACACTGAGAGTGAAACCAGAGGTGTCTGTAAACAAAGACGGGAGCGTGGACAGGAGGTTCCAATAAGCGGTCCGACTGTAGACACACTAATCAATCATTCTCAGAGGCCTTAGAGGCTATATTTGCATAAAGTTATGACATGGAGGGCTCCTGTTTGTCTGGTGTCTGTCTTCTTTAGGTGTTAATAACAACACGTTCAGTACATGTTTTTTATGCAACATTTACCTGTGGAACATATGTACACGAACAAACATCTGATGATGTAACTTTAATGTAAATGTTACTGTATGTGTAAAGGTGTTAGAGATTAGACAGTTCTGCAAACATTTTCAAAAGTCTGGCTGTGGATGGCAACTATGGTGTGATTAAGGTTAGGGAAAGATCACGGTTAAGGTTGATAGAAAGGTGTATGTTTAGTCACTTACCAGGTCTGAGACTGTACGTGAATTCTGGTCTCCTGCATGTAAGTCTGACATGATACAGGCCCGTCCAAAACCTCAAGCTCAACACCTTTACTTTTCACTTTGCTAAACATGGGCCACACTACTTTCTGCCATTGAACATTGGTATTGAATGTAAATCGTGAGGTGCAGAATCATCCAAAATGGATGCAATTTCTAGGATACTGGGCTTGGCAGATGTATAAATGTTGTAGTTTTCTAACCCTGACCATGCTTTAAATATAGTTTATTTGCCATCATCAGAATCTTTCTCTAGCCTTAACCCAGTGTTTCTGTTGCATGCTGGCGCCTTCACACTGTGATTTTGGGCTGTCTGAGACGAAAGTTGACAGTTGTGAGGATAATGTCGTAAAACCTTGGGTTATCTATCTAGAATGGTTGTGCTAGCTAGATCACACTGTGACACACGTCCACCGATGGCCAAGTTGAAGCCTTGGACAGCCTGCAGGAACTTTCTGGCATTGTCAGACATTTAGGACCAAATTCTCCCAACGTGACTGATGCTACAACCCACATCTACTAATCAAAGAATCATTATCATTGTGAAATGACACAGAATACACGAGCGTAACATTTCCAACATTGTTAATTAAAGTTAAGGTTAAAAAATGCATGAAAATCTATGTAGGCATGGTCTTGAGATCTTGCAGCCTACCAATTGTCTGCAGATTTCTAAATGCAAGATAGTTCAGCAGCAGTGAGAACAGCCGCTAACAAACCTACGGGCCTTAGGTGTTTTCAAGGACTCGCCTTACAGGAAACAGTAGTCTCCCCTCATTCTCCTCAGGGGTAAGCATATAAAGCCACTGCCCCAATATGAAAGGCGGTCTTTAAGACTTTGGATTGGTTTGGCAGTGAAGCTGAATAAGAGGCTGGGACATTGTCCTCAGTCTGTATTTGGTGAAGTGTTTAGAGCGTGATTTGTGATTCTAGTGGAGCTAAAGTGAATAAGAAATTCGTGTGACCCTTGGCAAAGAAAAGAGCTTGCGACACTGTGATATTGTAACACTACAATTCATTCTGAGTCTAAAACAGGTTGAATTCAAGATTGTATTAGATTTATGTAATCCTTGTTGTCACACAATCTCAAGCCACTTTAAACCTAACAATACCTTTACTAGAATTTATTTGTCCCACTCAGTCTTTTCCCAACCACATCTATACTACAGTTGCAATATTGCAAAAGGAGAGAATATAAAAAAGGTTGGTGCTGGACGGAAAAACTCTTGAATGTAATTCAGGGTTTTGCAGTATCTTCCAGTATCAGCGTACTTGTCTGAGCATAAGGTTTGAAAGTCTGACAAACAACACGCTCATCCACTAATGCAATGGTTCCGAAACCTTTTCTGGCATACCTCCTTCAGAACCGAAAAAAGTTCATGCCCCCACCAAAAAATTATTACTAGGCATTAACAATAATTGGGGAAACAACAGATAAAAAAAGATTCAAGTTGAATTCTAGTGAAATAAAGGTTAGCATGATAGCATCAGCAAACTCTTGTTTCTTTATTTCCCTCCTCCATAAATCATATTCATTCAACTTTGTTTCACTCTATATTTCTCCCCTGGTCATCTACGCCCCCTGATCTGATGTTACCACAAGCCTCTAATGGACCGCACCGTAACTTGGACGTAGTCAGGCATGTGCTGACTGACTCCAGAGATGGTCCATCTCAGGCGCGACCTGGCGTAGTTCAACACATGTAAACAGGTAATGGAAATGCAAATCAATGTGACATGGTTTGGCCAAAAGCGACCCCTTTGTTGCACTGAACGTGTATTACAGTAAACACGAGGTGGGGGTGAATTGTAAGGCAAAGATTCATCCAACATGAACAACATTTCTGGACATTTTGGACTGTCTCGGCATCGTATTTCTGTCATGATGCTTAAAAAACAGCAGATTTGTGCAACACAGCCAAGCCCAAACTGCTCCAGATTGTGTAATTTGATGGCAGTAAAAACGGAAACACCTTGCAGATTTTTGGGGGCTTTAAAAACATACCCTGGCTTGTGTGATTCCATCGTATCCCGCTCCCCTGACGATGATTTGCAGCTTTTTGGCCTACATCAGAGCCAGATCACAGAGGGAGCTCTGCGGAAGGTGCAGATGGTATTTCTCCTCCTCTGGCTGACAGAACGGGCCAGAAATTTAATAACAAATTCTCAAAATGTTGGCCCGGAGCACGACCACCAGCCAATCAGCATAATCCAAGCCGGTGGACAGCCATAACCAAGTGTTATTTGTTTTTCATTGCATCGTGTAATTACGGCCCCCTTCCTCAAAGAGAGCTGGGGCCAAGACAGCTGTGGCCAGGAGGAGGAGTATCAGATGGATGGATGGATGGATGGATGGATGGATGGATGGATGGATGGATGGATGGAGGGTGTGATATTGGTGCTTTCAGATGTAAGATGAGGTTTAGGGGAACAGTTGGTGAGGGGCCAGTGTTTAGAGATCGGGGACTGAGGGAGTTGGGAGTGGAGGATGGAGGGATTGAAGGTGGGGTTGATCTGCTGCGAGGGAGTCTTCCTGTGCACATTGGAGACGACTCATTACTCACATTTGATAAAGCCATCCAAGCCAGTCTGCGCTCTCTGTGGACCGTCCCGCCTGCTCATCCCAGCTGCGGTACCACAAGCCAAGAAAGGGCCGGGGTGTGGTGAGCCTTTTGAGAATACAGTAATACTAACAATATGAGACAGTTTGGCTCGAGTCTCCCTGACACATTATTATTCTTTCTGTTTCATCAAAACAGCTTCAAGTAAAATCATGTTAAATAAACTTAGTTTGTAAGATGTGGGTGGATGTGCGAGGTCACACTGATCAACTGGTTTGCGTGGAGTTGTTGTATCCAGGGTGCTTCAGAGCCTTGAACATGACCGGAACACTATAAAAATAAACTATTTGTTTTAACATTAAAATCTTATTGTCTGGGCTGCCTTAAAATTTTACGTTGACTGAATTTGAAATGACAAGTTGAGGTAATTTTGTAATGATTCAAAATAAATAAACTTTTCTAGACGAATAAACTTGATATTAATTCAGTTGTACACAAGAAAACATAAGCTTCTTGAGATATAAAGTTGAATCAACTCTTTAGTCACACTGATGAACACTTATCTTCATGTTCTGAAGTGTTTTCATTATTGTGGAAACCATGACTTATCTTAAAATGCACTTCACTGTAAAAATGAACAAGTTGAGAAAACTCAAAATTTCAGGGCCTCTTAAAGATTTTTTTTTTTTTAAACTCTGTTTTGAAAAGTTTTTGCCAACTAATAATGTTTTGTTGAGATAATTTACTTTTCTTATTTAACTTGAATCTTTGAGTTTTAGAACCCCCAAAATACTGTTTATCTGTTTTATCTTTATTTATTTATCATTTATTGCATTGTATTTCAAAAATTCATTCATTTTCAAACACCCAGATAATGACAAATATAATAAATAAATAAATAAATAAAACAAATTGTTTTGGGAGGTTTCTGAAACTCAAAGATTCAAGTTTATCTAAAGAATAAAAGTAAATTATCTCAACAAAAGATGATAGAGTGCAGTTGCAGTTTATTTTTCATATGTTTTCTTCAAACTATAAAGAGAAAAGGGTCTCAGAACAGTTTAAACCCTTAAACAATGCATGCTGGGAAATCTGTTAATATGCTAATCATGTTTCTTTAAAAACTTAATTTAATGAGTTGATTTCACTCCGTAAAGTACATTCATTCAACTCATCATTTCAGGTTAAAAGAGTTCAACTTAGAAGAACTTGTGTTTATACGTTATTAAAATAACAGGAATCAAAATAAAGGAACATTTTAAGTTTATTAACTGGAACTTATTAGCTGATTCCACAAAATTAATATGCTTTTTTTGCATTGTTTGTTTGTTAAGTTTTGTTTTTAACAGTGAGGACATCACTCATAGTCTTTCCAGGAAAACAAATTAAAGGTCATCAGAGCTAATCAGTTGCATTACCTAAGTTCAGTAATGAGATCATGGAGATTCCCGTTGAAGAAAGCCATGCTCGGTCAAGGCTGTTGTGACTGAAACGTGCTCTAAACACAGGTTCAACTAGAAACATGTGGACAGCTGGCTAATGTAACTGCAGCTGATGTGACTGACTGCAAGCCTGGACTTCGCTTTTCAAGCAGCTTGAGGATTTCTCCCCTGCGGGGGGGGGGGTTCCAGATAGCAGAGATAAGTCCAGGGTCGCTCCCCGCACCACATAAAACACCATGAGGACAGGTCTTTTCATTCAGAGACAGGGCAGGACAGGAGATAAGAGTCCTCTTTTCGTCGTCCATTTGTGCAAACTATGTGAGGGGTGACTGATGGAGAGACCAAGGATGAGGAAAGGGATGAAAAAAGCTGATGGCAAAGGAAAATACAGACGCATTTCTCAGGTTTGTCATCACATTGGTCATGGATGAGCACATACCAGGTGGCGAGCAGAGAAAGTGAAAACAGGGGAGGACAGAAATTAAGGGGGGTTGTAATGTGGAACACATGGAAGTGGAGGGATGTGGTCTTTACGAGGACATCATTCCATCATTTTTTGGTGCGAGTGTGAAAAAAATGCAGCCTTTTCCAACAATCCCACATTCGATCCTGTGGCCTCGAGTGGCTCAGACCCTAAAACTTTTCTCGCTGGATGTAAAAACTTCCATATGTGCGAAGAGCATGTTAAGGAGTGGACCACAACTCTCTAAAGTGTGGACGTCCAACAAAACATCTGTGATGATTCATAATCCAAGTCTTCATTTTGCATGCAGTACTGTACACATGGGGATGGATGGTTTGTAAGTGAGGAGATAGAGGGGCTCAGGAAAGGGGGGGAAGTGCTGGAATGAAAATTGTATTGTCGACAAAAGTCTGAGGCTTGGCCTGGGACCAGAGTTCGGGGTGGGGAAGTTTATTGTGATTCTCTGGAGCTCCAGCGCTCCCTCTTTGCTCCGGAGTGTCGGGCAGTCAGGGATGTGAGGCCCCGGCGATTAAAGGGCTACAAGGGTTTCACAAAAGAATACTTTGATTTCTCAGGCTGGGAGTGCTGTGGTATAAAACGTGGAATGTGACATGATAGTGGGCAGAGTTGCTTTGATGTTTTGTTAAGTCAATTTTAAGTGGATAAGAAGCGGTGGAGGGAAGGAAGAAGGGCGCAGTTTGATCTGATGACAGCCGTTCATGAGGCTACAAGCAGGTGTAGGCGGTGGCCTTGAGTGGATGGGGACGGGGAAATTCGGGGTCCGTTAAGATTACATTCACAGTAAGCCAGCTAAATGTGAAAAGCCATCATAATGTCTTTGTTTTGGCCTTAGGTCTATGATAACGTGGCTTCTTTCTCACCACAAAAGTAGAGGTTTTTTGAAAAAGGTCTCCAGAGTGGGTGAATGTTACCTTCTAACCTTCTTTATTATGACTCATTTTACAGTAAATGTCACTACAGCTGATCACTTAATAAAGCTAACCCGTATTTCTTTCTTTCTTTGTAAGAACAATCATAATTTAGTAATTTGATCAACATCAGCACAGCTGCATGACTGTGCTCCAGGATAAGAGGTGGCATTTATGACACACAATCAAGCTACTGTTTTATGATTGTTCAGTCTGACAACAGGAACAGAAGAATATGTCAGTGAGAACAAAAAGTGAGTTTTGCTGTATTACAGAGACAGCTGGAGGGGAGTGTTTCACCAGCTGAAACTCAAATTAACCTGACTGTGTGTTCCTGTTCAGCTCCTGATGTCCAACCCCTTTTTGCCCTGTGCACCAAACAGTCGAACGAGCCTGGTACCCAGTTAAACCTTGTTCAACCTTCTCCTTTCCTGTTTCCTGTACTTAGATCTGCTTTGTGCTGGGCTCGCCTGTGTCGAAAAGAAAACCAAAAAATTGCAAACACCTCATGTCACTCTTGGTGCAACACCTCCAGGGCCCACACGCTCAGTCGATATAAACGACTCCATTCTAAGGCAACGAAAACACAATTCTTATTTTCAAGTCATAAAAACATACTTCAGAATATTATATCCTATTTCTGCCATATTTTGCCAATACACCCCTGTAAATCTTACACATTGAACCTTAGTTAGCTAATGTAAGCTAATGTTTGCAAAACAATAGCTGACTAGCTAGTTTATCCACATCAGTTGTTAGCTAGCTAGTTACATCTGATTGCAAATGTTAGCAAAATGCTAGCTAACACTGACTAGTTATCAACCATTAGCTAGCTAGTTAGCTAGTGTCCGCTTACATTAGCTAACTTAAGTTGTGACTATAGGCCTATATGTTGCTTTTGCAGGTACCCCAGCAACATCTTTTAACCATCTTCCAAATTTGGTTTTCTTTTCGACATAGACGAGCCTAGCAAATACAGAACAGCATACGGTACATAAAACAAGAACGAAGAAAGGTAATAGAAGTTTCTCTGGGTACCAAGCTTGCTTAACTGTTCTTGGAGCAAAGAGCAGAAAAGGGGCAGGACTTAGGAAAGGTCAAATTAGTTGTTTACGGACTGAAAGAAGAAGCAGTGGAAGTGATTGATTTAGCTGTATTCCTATTGTTTACGTGTATAGTGCAGACACACTCATTTTCTGATGCCATGACATGTCCCAGGGTCCCTGTTAAGCTCTGCGTCCCTGAATCATGAATCATCTTATCCACATTCTGTGCCCTGACTATGACTATAAAGCCTCAAACCTTGGGTTTAACTTGCTTACATGGAACTGGTGTTGTGAAGGGTTTGAGAGTCTCTGATATCGATCAAACAAGCAAACAGACTCTTAAATATATGTCTGTTTCAAAGTTACTGTTACTTCTTAATTAAATAAGAAATCAGAAAGTGGCTGTTTTGTCAGTGATGTAGTATTTTTGGAGTCAGCAGTGGTTGGAGGAACTGCACCTTAAAGCACTTCAACTGGCTTCAGTATTGAATGTGTTTGATTGGTGTGAATATGATTACAGTTCACTTGTTCATCATTTATTAAACTGATCAATGGAAGGCTCATGAATCCACAAGGCAGGAAGAAAGAGGATTTGCTTTGAGAAAAGGAGTGGAAAATCAGGAAGCTGAAATATTTTGAGTGATTGATAGCTTGGTCTGTGTTTGTCTGTGTGAACATGTGTGAGTGCCCAAGTGACAGGACTGATAATATGTTTGTCCTGTGTGTGTGTGTGTGTGTGTGTGTGTGTGTGTGTGTGTGTGTACGGTGGTTTGGTATGCAAGGTTTTTGTAGGGAGGAAAGTTCACACGCCCCTGGCCCCCATCACTCTTCGTTTGTCCCCAACTTTATCTGCCTCCATGAAATCTCACCACTTTGAGGGGAACATGGAGAAATTCCTGCCTCATCTGTGAAATACAACCCAAAAACATTACAGCCCATGTGTACATCTGGAACACATGGGTGTATTCAATACACCCGCACCCAACCCTCTAATGCAGGAAAAAGAGCAACACTTATCGTATGACTGTCCATCTGGGGTGTCATGTGGTTTCACTTACAGCAGTGATTCCCGACTAGGTGTATGTGTTCCCCAGGAGAACTTCTGCAGTTACCAGGTTTATGGAAAGATTGTGGAGTAGCTCAACTAATTTGAAAAAACAGAAATTATGATTAAAAATGTGGATACATGGTAATTCATAGTAAGTTATCAGTAACACCATAACACCCTGTTCTGCATGTCAACCAAGCAGAAATGTCAAAAGATCTAAATGATAAATTGCTGAAATAGCTAATAGTAGCCTGATGAATAAATAGTTGAAATATAAACTATTTCAACTGGTAGATAAAGGATTAAAAGTCCTACGTGTAAGATTTATAGGGATTTATTGACAGAATATGGAAGAAATTGAATATTCAAACATGTTTTTATTTCTGTATAATCACCTGAAAAATAATAATAAAACATGTTTTTGTTACCTAAGAATGTACCATTTATATCCACAGAGGGTCTTCATCCATGGAGGCTGCCATCTTAACACTGCTAATGTTTCTACTGTAGGGCTGCCTCTTTCAATGTGGAAAAATAAGGGACATTTTGTGACCCCAGGCACAAGGACACAAGTCAAACAGGGGTACTTGGGGTCCTCCCCCATGAAATTTTGAGTGTCATACATTTTATTTCCTGCATTCTGGTGAATTTTTATGCACCAAATTGTGCTTTTCATGCATCAAATTCGAAGTCCTCTGCTACTCTGAACATGAATGTAAAGGAGATAAAGCATCGATAAGAGTAAAGCACAGTTTCATCAGTTATATCAAGGATTCAAACATCAGATCATAGACACTAGGCAACATGTTCTGTTAAAGTAACTCCACTCGAGGCCTCTGCCCTTGTTCTTGGAGGTCGGACAGTCTACCATATAAGCAACAGAAAGTACTCATTCTCACTGACAGGACTAATCTACTGGACTGTCTGCCAGTTAGATCTGTGTTTGGACAGCTTCTCTATTTTTTCAGGTTGACTTGAACTAAAGGTATTTGTCAGCATTAAAACAAAGAAACAAAAAAGTGTCTGAGTGACAGACAACTTGTCTCTTATTCTGATTTAATACCTCTCTACTACGTCTCATGAAACTGTAGGTGAAAACAGAGTGTTATGCATTAAGAGTATGGTGTGAATGAAAATAAGGGACAAATTACATCCTGTGTTGATTCAGTAAGGGACAGTGCATTTTATTTCTGAATACAGGACAGTCCTGTATTATACAGGACGGGTGGCAACCCTATTCTACAGTAGTCCAAAACAGAAAAACAAAACACTGGCTCTAGATACAGCCTTTGCATTTTGAGCAAGTTTCGCAGTTACTGTAGGTTCTTGTAAGGGAAGATTGAGATAACACAGAGCAATCCACAAACCCATTGCTAGATACCACAAACTGCACACTGGTCGTGTAAAAAAGATAGTCAAAAGTGATGGTTAATTTGTTAAAATAAAAATGTAACAGGTGTGGTTTAAAGAGCTAAAAGTCAGATGACTGGCAACGATAGAAAGCAATGGAAGTGGTTTAAATAGTTCGGTAAAGTAGGCTAATCAATAAACGGTTGAAATATTTTCCTAAAGTAATGGATAAATGGTTTAAATAGTTAGCTAATGTAGTTAGCTAAAACAAATCGATAAATTATTGGAATAACTAAAGTAGGCTAAAGGATATAGGGTTGAATAGTTAGCTACAGTAATGGATAAATGCTTGAAATGTCCAGCTTCTGCCACTTCAAGTGGTTGTAGGCTAGTAGCCTACAAATGCAAACCAGACTGACCTAAACATTGACAGTTCAATTGTGTGACAAATATACTGGAACAATTTTCATAATTAAATTACTATATAGTAAAATACTGTCCTAAAATTAATTTGAGTGAACACAATGGTAACATGACAGATGAGGGCTGTGTTGAGGTAAAGGGTCAGAAAAAGGGCCAGAGTGATCCACCACCCACCTAATTTCAAAATCGTCCTTCCACTTCTGTCATCCCCACCCTATACACATATATGCACATGCAAACAAAACATGTATGCTGAAATGTGCTCTTAACAGATATTCACTTTCCTCCAGTGCACTTTTTTCGTCTTCTTGGTGGAACATTTCCAGCCGGCAAAATCAAATCAGACATGCAGGAGGGCTGCAGGGGGGGAGGGGAGAGAGAGTGACAGGAAAATGCAAAATGAAAGGTCGCATTTCATGCCGCTATCCATCATTTTTACAGTTGGGGTTGCAGACTTTGGGTTTTGCACATTTTAGCAGCGTGGAATGGGTGGTAAAGGGGTGGGAGAGGTGCCAGGGGAGTGTGTGTGTGTCACCGTGTTCGCTGGGGGAGTGTGTGCACTTTTAAGATAAACTGGTCTGATGAAAGAGGAGCCCTCGGCCTTGCAGTGGCCCCCATCATCCATCTGGTGATGTCACCTGCAAGTGTGTGTGTTGGTGTGTGCCTGCATATGTCTATTGGTGTGTGGAATTTCAGTCTATTAAGTGACCCTGCAGTAAGGCCTTTGGGAAGAGAGGAGGGTGGATACGGGTTGTCAGGTGGAAGGATGATGGTTCTCAGCTCTCCTCAGCCCCCAACCCATTTTTGTGGGTGTGTGCACGCTCGTACGTGCATGCCATTAGTATCGTAGAACGAAGCACTTATCAAAGAGAAACCCCACCCCTGTTCAGCGGGAACCTGAACCCTCTCCGAACATGTCAGGAGGAAAGTAGCGGAAAAGAAGAAAAAGAGTGGAGGAGACATTTAGGGGCCCGAAGTGCTAGAGGTATCATTACCTTTCCATTTCACTTGATGAAACCCATTTGGCTGGATTAGTTTCACACTCTCAATGGGACCCCGAGGTGACGGGAGCCTCCCATCAGGATTAGCGAGTCACGGTGGGCTGCAGACAGCAGGGTGATGAAGAGGAAGAAGAACCTCTGTGTACTGGCTCCGCCTCTCTCCACAACAAAGGGACGCTGCTTGTTTCTGCAGACTAACGGAGGCGGGGCTTCACGCTTGGCAGGCGACAGACGTGTGTGTGTGTGTGGCTGTGTTTGTGTGTGTGTTAACGAGAGAAAGTGTATCTGCTCCGAGAGCCAGCCAAGTTGCCAGTCTGAATGAGAATGAAGGACGATGATTGGACTTGCCAAATTGGAGGGGATATTAAATCTAGGAAGCAAAACCACTTGATAATGAGTTTTTGTGGCGCTGTGTGTGAGAGCGTGTGCATGTGCACTGAATGTGTGTGCGTGTGGGCACGTCTGAATGTGTGTGTGCGTTTGTGAATGTATGTGTTTGTGTGTTTGTGTTCACACCTGTGGGCTCTGTCATCTTTGCTCCTAATTATCTGCAGCATAAATCAACGGTGGGTGCGTTGCCATGGCAGCCAGCGGTAGGCTGGGTGCTGGTGATGGTAGCATGAGAGCGCCAGAGCTATTTCATTAACCTTTAAAGGACTTGGTATTTATTTTAGTAGCAGCACTATGAATATAAATTTGTCATTCTGAAAAGGGAAATGACCAGGTAATAAAACGTCTGAGGACTCTGCTAAGGTCTCTCTCTGTCTCAGTGTCTCCGTCTGTCTCTGCTGTCTTTCTATGTGTTGTTTCTGTCTGCCACTTTTTAGCCACACTTGCTGTTTGGCTCTAGGGATGGCTTGTCAGTCTATTGAACAGTTGGTCGGTCCGCCACTTTAGCCCAGACTGAAATATGTCAACAACTATTGGATGCATCGGCATGAAATTTGGGAAAGACATTCATGTCCCCATCAGGATGAATTCTAATAACTTTAATGATCCTCTGACTCTTCATCCAGCACCATCATCTGCTCAAAGTTTTAATTAATCCAATACTTTGGTTTATGACTAAATATCTGCAAAACTAATGAGATGTCCATCTGTCTTGGCTGCACTTTTTCCTTAGCACCAGTTAATAAATATTAGGATAAACATAGTCTCCAGGATAAAGGTCTGGCTCCACAGTGATCATTCTGTGATAGGGGGAAACTAGAATCACAGTTGTATGTCCCCA
>JAJHUR010091147.1:0-34519 GCA_027495735.1 Lutjanus campechanus
GTCATCAAGAGGATTTGGAAAGCCGCCAGAGTTACCGAGAAAGTCGCCAAGTTAACAACACCGCTCCTGATACTAAAACACGCATGTGCGCAGGAGAGTTTTCTGGAGGGCGGGGGGAGTGAGCTGCTTGCTGTGAGAGGAGCACCGAGAGAGAGTGAAAGAAGCGAAACTTCAAAGAGAATTACATACCGACGTCTTAAAACATTTACGTGACAATTTGTACTCGATGGTCACGATATAGTAATTTCATACGGCATATCATTCTGTGGCAGTTGGTCTCCATTCTGTGGCGGTGCGCCACAGAATGGTCTATGTATGGGAAACACTGCTAGGGTATTAAGAAATCCAGACGGTATGATATTCAGTACCGTTCCATCAAAAATTACAGCTGCACCTAACGATTATTTTTTTAATGATTAATCTATTGATTACTTTTTCGAATAATCTATTGATTAATTTATTGATTAATGTAATGATTATTTTGTTATTATTGACTATTATACTTGACTCATTAAAATTTAAATATTTTATTCAATCATTATTCTGAAAAATAGACACAAAAGCACATTAGAATGATGATGACAGTGTCATATTTTAAAATTAGTGTAATTTCCACACTCTTTAATAGACTCCATGTCAGATGCCTGATCAGAAAAAAATTCAAAACGAGATGTGATGAATAATTTAATCACTAATCACTGTCAACCCTGACTTCAGTTAAACTGGTTGACATAGTTGTTTCATCACTGAAGTTATATGCAGGTAAGATGATCACTGGCAGTGTATTTTTGCATCAGTGTGAGCTGAAGAAAATACTTCACGTTATTTTTCTGCCAACTGAAATATATTATAGACAGTCTGTAATGTTATTTTTTGCCATTTCTGTCTCATGCATGTCTGATAAAGTGCACAGAAATTACAAAACAGCAGAATAACATCATTACACATGGTGTAAAGTTAACAGCAGTGGTCCAGACATCACCTTTAACACCGGGGTGATAAGGAGACTTTTAGAAAATCTATCAGAAGTGACTTATACTAACAGAAAAACGTTCCATGTGTTGATAATTCTCATATATCATGTTTAGGTGCGGACGTAAAGTAAACAGAACAATGCTGCTGCTCCAGGAGCAGGACAGATCGCTATGTGCTTCACTTCCAGCACTCGTGTGGAGCAGTTGTTGAGCTGTTTTAAACAAATACTGTCAAAATACCAGATAGCCCAGCAAAGTGTCTGGGGGTTGTGAAGGTATGAAATGGGAAGATTTAGAGAGTAGGGTTAGGCAACTGGATGAATATATCCCCCAATGACGATGGGCTGAATACATCGCCAGTTGTATTTTCTGGCTGATTTTTGGGGCGATATTTGTCATTTTATTTGGCTAAAATAATGGTTTGCAGAGTGGCAGCCACTGCTCTGTGCCATGCTCTCATCCAGCGGCACAGTATGCACTCACTCAGCCGAACCACAAGAGCGTTGAGCTGGGTGTGGAGTGAGAGGTAAACAGCCTGCAGAACGAGATTCTGTACTCTTTTCACGCGGTGAATTAAGGATTTAATTCAACCAAACCAGAGTTTGTGGTTGGACAGACTAACAAAGACATTTAAGTGAGTTTGACACATTTCTCTGTTGAGTTCGAATGCTGTCTGTTTTATGAGGCAACCAATTAAGCTCATCTTACTTCAGTAAAAGAGAGAAACTTGAATTCAGAAGGTGAACAGGTGTATTTCTCCGTTTTAAAATGAAATTATGTGAGAGAATATTCAATTTTTTGGCACTTGTGAGTTTATTTTGTTCATTGGGCATAGTGAACGTATGCAGCACTCGAGCAGATGGGGGAAGGTGGGAGGGGGGATGAAGCTATCGCCAATCGCTGACGGATGGGCTGATAATGGTGGATTGCAAAATTTTAACATATCACCCAACCCTATTAGAGAGCTCTCTTAGGGCCTAGGGAGGTGGGGGCAAGCTCAAGTGTAGGAATATGCTGCGCCAACAGTGTTTGTGTAATTACTGTCAATGCCAGAAGGTGGAGACAAAAGTTCCACACTGCAGGTTCAAGCAACGGAACTGTGCATTCTGGCTGCATGGTGACTTGCACCTCACTACAAATTACGCGAGTAACTCACCCACAGTGATTTGTTTCGATTATTATTTGTCATTTTTGTAACCAAAAAAGTCACAAATTCACCGTTTGACCTTCTCAAGTAAATATTTGTTGCTTTAAAAAAAAAAAAAAAAGATTAAAAAAAAGGTTTTCAGAGTCAATCAACAATCAAAATTAAGTTGTCAATGCCTCACCTAAAGTTTAAGCATCCATGGAGGGTTAAGTTACGCTGTTTACGCGCTGGCTGCAGGCATGCTAACATTAGCTGCAGCTGCTGTGGGGGACTGGCTTTGAGTCAATGAAAAGAGTGCAGTCTTTAGCTGTTAGATGTACTGTATTTTGTGTTTGTTAGATATGTTGTCCTTGCCAGCTTTGCATTTCTCGGTGCATATACTGCAGTGAATGTTATCTGAGTTGAGTTCTGAAAAGTGTTACCACACCTGTGACCGCTTATGGCTTGCTATTGTCCTGACTCACTGTGACTTGAACAAGTTGCTGCTCGCTCTAACACCACTCTCTTTCTCCTTTCCTCTATGCTATCTATTACTCTCTTTCCCAGATGTGCTTCAGGGACCAAAATGCTGCATAAATTGATTTTATGTGAAATGGTACTCAGTAGTACCGACTTCATTTGGTCAGTGTCCTCTAAAGGACCAAGTTTGGCACCCAATCCTGAGGACGGTATAAGAATCATGTATTATTTGCTCTTATTTACCCTTAACCCAGTGCAGTTTATTTTGTGATTTATAATACACCCTCTTCATTAATGAGATAAACCAACTATTCGCCTAAGTGGCCATCTAGTATGCAGCGGTACAGCCAAATGGTTAGATTTTTTTTTTATTTAAATTGTAATTTACAAAGCTAGTTATTTTTATATCTAAAAGTGCCAGTAAAATCACATGTTGAGTAAATATGACCCTTTATACTTTAAATTTGGATTCATAATGGCAGGAGCTGATACTGAGCCAACAGTGTGTTCAATGTAATGAAATCTTGTCACAGGTGCAGTTTATTTTTTCTCATTTGTTTTTTTTTTAACAAACAGTAGTGGGGTTTAAGTTTCAAAATGTTGAGAACCCCTACTATAAACTAAAGCAGCACTTGGCTGCAACTAGTTTGTATGCTAAATATAGCCAATTCCCAAAAGCATACAACCTCACAGGAATTAATTGATGTGACTGCCATCCTGTTTTTTAATGTCTATGGTTCACTTTAAATTATCAGAGAAGTAGGGTGTCTTTTAGATTTCATAACAAGTATTAGGAATGACACTCAACCAAAGGACCTTCCAGATAAATCTGTCTTGCCTGTTGTCATAGGATGTCATATCATTTCTTTAAAGACATTTTATTTGAAGTATTGTTAGTTGTATTCTTTGTGGTGTCTTGCCATTGCCTTTCCACAAAATACAAGACAACAAATACAAAATGATAAGAAACCTCACTACTATGTTAGCATTGTCACATTAACACCTGTCCTATAATAAGCCTATTTGTTATCTATAAGTTATATGTTAGTTTTAACAAAACAATCTAACTTTGTAAAGAGTTTGGTCCTCCAATGACAAATTAATTGCAGACATTTCAGAAAAAGCTATGCGTTCTGCAATATGGATGCACCAGCCCAGTCAAAGGATACACCAGCACATGAATCTGCCTTTTTCTGCTCGTTACAGAGCATTCAACAGCTTATTGCACCAAACTGAACCCCTGCAGCCTGCCTCTCCTGTGCTTTCATCTTGGACCAGAGCCCATGGGCAGGCAAACACACATACTGTATACAAGGCTGCACGCACACACACACTTACATGTACGAGCACACACAGGCATGCGGAGATACTGGCCCACAACAATCAGCCTCAGCATGAACACCCACACACAAACACACATTTAAATGACACTGTAACACATTCGGCCAGGCACAGATGACTGTCACAACCTCTCAGCAACACATATCACAACACTGGGAGAACAGTTAAAGCGTGGCTGCAGGGTGTTGCTGGCTATGGTGACTGCAACAGATGGAACTGCAGCAGCAGCAGCGGGGCAGGTAAGGTGAAAAAGACTCAAACCTCCTGCGTGAATGCGCATGTGTGTGCATGTTTATTTCTGCACAAGCTTGCACAAGTCTTTCACCCTGGCTATTTTAAGGTGGTTAATTCAAAATGACAGAGCATGCATAAAACATGACAGACATTCAGACAGAGGAGAGTAATGGAGTAGAGACAGAAGACAGGGAGGGAGAGAGCACAAAATACATGCCAGTATAATAAGGTATGCAAAGACGGTTTTCAATGCAGCAGCGCCAGCAGCAGCACTATCTACTGCACTGACAGCTCTAAGACAGTCAGAGATCTGGAGAGGAAGATAAGCTACCTCGCTAGCATAATGTGTGACAATGTTAAATGCTCCTGCTTAAAGATAGTATGGCATTTGGTCCTCTGTAGGAACAGACGAGCACGATCATCCCGACTCTCACTGACAGAGCGAAGTGACAAGAGGCAGGAAGAGAGAGGGCTGACAGAGAGGGAGAGATGTAGCCTCAGACCTAGCGCAATGATGCTCTTAAAACACCCACCTCAGTCTGCTGCTGATTCCTGACGCAGTGAACACAACCAGGGAGTAAATGCAGAATACAGTAGCTGTGATGGAGGAGCAGCAGCCAGAAAATCCAAGATATTGAGCAGAAAAACAGAGAGAGGAGAGGAGGAATGGTGAATGTGAGATCCTGTTGTGACTGAGATTATATGCCTCTGTGAGATGAGCATGTATGCCTGACACGAGAAGGACACATACAGAAAGGACAGAAAAAAAGTGACACAAAACAGACAAGAACAGGGACAGTGAATGGGGAGAAAGAAAGAAAGAAAGAGAGACAGGGAGAGAGAGACAGAATAAATGTGTGAGCTTGAGAGTCACTGAGCAGAGCAGATGCATTAAAGGAAATGCCCCTCCCTCTTTCCTACTAACACACACACACACACACACACACACACATCCCGTTGCACTGTCAGCATTCGAGTAAGCATGCATTCAGTGAATCAGAGTGAGCTGTAAATGCAGAGAGAAGAAGGGTGGGCCAGAGGAAACAAGCAAGCAGCATGTATGTTCATTTTAAATTCAATGACGAGACACTCCTTTCTCGCACTGCGAAATTTGTGGTTTCCAAGCAAACTGGCTATAGCTCAGAGAGAAAGGGGTACACTATGTTACAAAGCTCTACCATACCAAAAGGTAAAACTGAAATGCACAATGTGTAATCTTCACTGCAAGCAAAGATATCTGGCAGGACCTGGTCCAAGCTCCGACAAGTTGCTCCTTATATGCTGAACTGTCTTTGAGCATGCTCTAAAATCCCCATCAGGTCCAGGTCTGTTTACTGGCAGTGCTCCCTCACCTTCATGCAGAAGGGGGTCAAGTGAGAGGATTACGTCAATCAATGCCTTGCTACATAATATGTACTACTGTACATCAAAACTAATGAACGCTTGTATGCATAAGCTGCCTATTTCCCTCTACAGGTTTGTTTAAATGAAGATTCAAGATCAAGACCAATGACACTGCCTACTAACCAATTTCTATTTTCAGCACGCCCCACCTTGCTGATAGTATTTGCAAGTACAGTATAGCTAGCACTAATCAATGAGCTGTGAGACCACTGCTCTCACACAGCAGGAACGGAAATTCCACCTAAGATTGATGTTTAAACAACATTTATGAAACTGAATGAAAAAGTAGGTAGGGTAGAAGAGGTAAAGATAAACTGAAATGTCTTTTTTTTTTTTGGTAATTGTGTCATTCTTACCAACCTTAGCTGCCCTGAATGCTAACAGAAGGGTGATTATAACGAGCACAGGGAATTCCAGATTTGTTCAAACTGGTTTTCAGTACAGATTGGTCTCTGCATCAGGTAACTGAAAAGGTGTGATGAGCAGGTCAGTGGGCTCAGAGATGATGCTTCTGAGTGGAAAATAGCCCATGTCCCATCATGGATTTCTGACAAGGGATGTCTGCAAAAGAGTTGGGCAATATGCTAAAATTTTCCAATCAATCATCACCAACCTATCCATCAGCGATTGACAATACCATCTTCCCGCCTCTCACCTCCTCCTGTCCTCTCAAATCTCAGCTGGGAGATGTGCGCAAGCAGCGAATTCACTATGTTAAGCATTCTGCGTACGTTCACTACGTCCTATAGACAAAATAAACTCACAAAGTGTATAGAAATTACATGTTCTCACTAGGGATGTTTCTGGCGACTAATTTCCCTGTCGATTAAACGCAAAAATTAATTTAGACTAGTCGACTAGTCTAACACTAAGAAAAAAGTCAGAAAGCAGTTAAAATTGAGCAGAATTTATTAATTTATAATGTTAAACACTGTCGGAAAAAATACTGTGCGTATTAAGAGCCATTTGAAGCCGTTAATCACAGTCAACAATCGCCAAATCGTACTTTAAATGCCGCTGAAATGTGCGCTATGCGTGCTAAATGTGCAGTACAAACTAAACACATTAACGTACAAACATTAGAGCAACTCACAAAATGCTTCAACTTTTCAGACCGAAGAGGATCACGGAGTCTGCAGGTAAACGACCCTGACATTTGCAGCTGACAGCAGCAGCTCCGCCTGCAGATTTATATCCGTGTCTGTGCTTAATGTGTGCACGTTTCTCCAGTCGAGTGATTATATATCAGCTTATTCTGTCACAGTCTACATTCAACATTATTTCCATTTTCTAGATTAAAACACTACCAAACCGCGCTGGTTTTACGAACTGTCATCTGTCCGACTTTGACATAAACATCCGGGGTTGCCTAGGTGATCAGTGCGTACACGCTGGACGAGAGAGGCTGCCGTCAGGGCCGCGGCCCCGACTAGTGGCGGGCGGCTGCATGAGGCGACAGATAACCGGCATCGTGCATGAATGAAATATTGATAAATATTTTAAACGACTATTAATTCCGGTGCCGACTAGTTAGGGAGCGGACGTTTAATCGTATAGTCGACTAATCGCGCACATCCCTAGTTCTCACACTTTCCATTTTAAACAGAAATACAACTGTTCACCTTCTGAATTCAAGTTTCTCTTTTACCGAACTAAGACGACCTTAATTGGCTCATTAACTCCTTGGAAAACACACTTCAATTAAACGCGACAGAAAAACATGTAAAACTCACCAAAGCCGTCTTTGTTAGTCTGTCCACTCTTCCAACAATCACCAACCCTGGCTTGGTGAAAATAAATCCTCACTTTACGGCATGAAAAGAGTGTTTGAGTCTGACTCTGCAGGCTGTTTTTCTCTCACTCGTCACCCAGCTCCACGTACTCATGGTCAGCTAAGTGGGCGGTTACTGCGCTGCTGGATGAGAGCGCGGTGCAGAGCAGAGGCTGTCACTCTGCAGACTTTTACATTAATCAAATAAATGACAAATATCGCCCTAAAAATCAGCCAAAAGAAGCAATCGGCGATGGATTCAGACCATTGTCGATTGATGATATAGTCGTCCTATTGCCCAACCCTAGTCTGCAATAAGTCATTTAAACAATTTAAACAATTAAACACCTACCCGGCATCATTGGCATTTATTAGAAATGGACAACATGAGAGCCCCCCAAAAATTAAGCCAAAACATCTTGATTGCAACCTGGTGGCTAGCTGCAGTACAGGTCATAAATCCTGCCTCATCAATGTTAATCGATAAGACATGGGCCAAACTAATACATATTAAAGTACATGTCAATTAAATGTTTCCCAAAGACAGTTTTTGTCATTTTAGGTAGCTGTTACCATGCTGGTGTATGTTCAAGTATTCATTTTTCTGAATAGTTTGATTTAATTAGTTATTTTATGCTATAAAAGGGGGGTTTCATAATTGACAACTGAGAACTGCTTGCTTTTGAGTCAGATGACAGTGTGGGCAGGAACAGGGAAGTGTGGCTCCAACCACACTTACTAAAGCGCAGACTTTGGTTCCAAATGACGTCACCAGCACAAGATGGCAGCGCTCACATCTGCGATATTTTGGCTTGAATTTTGTACAGTGGGAGGAAGTGGCCGAAGTGGCTGCCACATCGACTAGCCAACCTGTAGTTTCTTATCTGCACACATTTTGCACACTGTTGCCTCATGTGTCAGTCGTGCTGTGTCAGAATAAACTGCCATATAGCCACTCGACCAGAGCAATTAGTAATCATATTAAACATAGGCATTCGGACATTAAAGTTACAGTAAAGTAGCAATAAATGTGTGTTCTGAGTTTGTCACACCACAGAAACATGTTATTAATCACCCAGCCAAATTTGAATGATTAAAAAAAAACGCTAAGCATATAAAATTATGTCTCAAAATAATGAAAAAATTATCAGTTTTCTCTGCTATGAGACGCTGGGGGCGTGTCAGCTGCAGGCACTGAAACCATGCCCATGCATGGGAGGGTTCCCACCTCTGTGTCTTGTACAAGGAGGAGACAATGGTCGCTAACGCTGGCAGCCTCATTGGACTGACCAAGCCCTACTCGTTTGAGCCACCAGAGCCAGACGCTGACCTACGTGATGATCAGCCTCGTTCCTCACAATCTGCATCAGAATGGTAATTTATTTATTCCATTTATAAGCACACAAGGCAACTTACTGTCTTTGGTGTGAACATAATCCTGCCGGCATCGCTGCCCGCGGGATAATGACAAGACCACAGATATGTCGAAGTGACACAAGCGGAGCAGACAGTGACTGATGGTCGAGTCTTGAAGGGAACCCCAGACCTGCGGATGATCTCGCGAGAGTGATCATTTTAACATCATAATGAAGGAACAACATACAACAATCTTGCGAGAATTTCACAAATCAAGGGTTCCCTTCCAGACACGACCGAAGAAAAGCATTTCAAGGTTCCCCAAACTCTATAACGCAACATTAAAAGCAGACAAGGATCTCGCCAGTGAATGTAATGCATGGCAAAATGTGAACAGTCAGGTTTGGTCATAAGATTTGTGAATCATATAGTTTATGAACTTAAGCTACTTCCAGAGCTAATGTTAGCTAGCCGTTTGTATATCAGGCAGACAGGTCGTAGTGGTTGTGGTGCTGTGCTTTGCCTCTCTGCACCCTACCTCGCAGTGAGTCCAGGATAAATTTTTCATCATGTGAAGGCCCCTTAAATAAAGTCACCAAGCTGCTACCCTGCACATTGTGGCATCCAGGGAACACGCATGCATGTTGTGTTATGAGAAATAACAAAATATATGAATGATGGTAATGAAAAACTATGAGAAGTACTACTCCGCCTAGCTTGTGGCAAGTAATTTCTACACACTTCTGCTCCTAAAAAACATTTGCAAATATGATCTACCTCTTTGGTTTATGTTTGTTTCCAGTGTGGTGTTCAGATCAGTTTTCTTTAGATTTGTATTATTGGATTTGCCTCACTATGTGTGTGTACATGTTTTTGTGTGTTGCCCAGAGCCTGAGGGGACAGCTACAGCTTCACTGTTGCGCACCACTGTCCCTGGCCTTTCTCTCTGAGCTCAAGCCCAGTCACGGCATCTCCAACTTCTGCTTCCAGCCAGGCTATAGCTTCACGGCTCGCTCCTCTCCAATCATGACACCAAGCATGGTGGGGTATCTGCAAGACAGTCTGATGGGCCACAGCAAGAGATCTTCACACACACCCATAATAATAACTACAGTTGCCTTAGAGTTTCTGAGAGTTGAAGCAAACCATTGGGAGTCCATTCAGTTCTCCAAAACAACATATCTAAAGCATTTAATGATGGCTTTGATTAAATGGATAAAATTATGCTGGGTGACTGATTTGGTACCATCTGCGACTGGGGGTCAGCACAGAAAAAAATGCACATGACCATAAACACTGCACTACACACTACACTCCAAAGTCCACTGTTTCCACAGATCCACAGACAACCATTAACACACTCCCAAATATAGCCCTCAAAAATATCCTACCTACCTATGACTCCATGTTCCCACTGAACAGTGTGAGGGTTGGCTCTGTGCTATCAATACCTAGTGTGACAGAACTGCAGTCTGCATGTGACACTTGCGTGTGGTGCTGTGCCAGACAGCTACATAAGGGAAGGATGATGCTCCTGTAATCATGCCAGGTGTTTGAGTGTTTGTCCTCCTCAATACCCACTGGGAAGTTTTAAGAAGCATTTGGGACATTTATTTTAACCCATACCTTCCTGCTGCCATTGCAAACAAAGTATGTTTGCCTCTACTAGGGATGTGCACGGTTACCCGGTTACTCGGGTACCCGAGTAGACAATCTGCTACTCGGTTACGAATTATTAATCGGTTACTAGGATTATTTCATTGTTGGCGATGCCGGCCGTATAGTCGCTCTCTTTCTCGTCTAAAAGCGGGACATTTCAACCTTTACACCGACCCCACCGTTGTGTTTGTAACGTTAGCTTACTCAGAAGCCGAGCAGTCAAGCCTGTCCAATAGATAGGGACCCGTGTGCCGTCACATGACGGGCTAAAATCCAATGGGAAAACATGATCTGCCAAAGATCGTTTATTTACATCAAGATGGTTGCTCTGTTGCCGTGTGTGATCACTACTATCAGGAAATCTCCCGTAAATCCTAATAAATAATTCGTAAATTAACATGTATGCATTTTATGCAAGTTGAGACAACTAAATGTGCCTGAAATTAATGAGAACCTGTGTTTACTGCAGAAAATAAAACTAAAACACACACAAAATTGTCTGTGAAACTCATGTAAATGTGAGGGTTGTTCATGCTTTACAACAGTGCCGCGTTGTGGTCGTCAAGCGGAATTGACGAACAGACAGGAGTCTGACATGATTGGCAGCTAGCTAAGTTTTGTGTTGAAGATGGCGGGTAAAAGTGCTGTGTGGGACCACTTTAATCTGGACAAAGATGATACAAACAAGGTTGTATGTCGCATTTGTAACCTTAAACTGGCTTACAACCACTCTACAAGTGCGATGCGAAACCACTTAAGGTTCATTTATTTATTTTATTAATCGGTTACTCGATTAGTACCAGGTGCGGGTACTCGGTTAGAAAATTACTCGAAATGCCCATCCCTAGCCTCTACTCTATATTGCTGACATTTCTCAGGTAGATGGGATGCCACCTCATCAACTGTGTTGATGGCTACACTGCATTCAGGCTCTTATTTCTTAATTTCTCTATTTTCCATTTTTTGGTCATGCAGGAGATGAAGAGAAGTTATTCACATTCTGTCCAGTTTTCTGTACCACGACAGCTCAACAGTGACCTTTACAGGTATATAAAAAACTATGAGACGCTGCAGGCCATAAAACACCCAAGTAAACTATCAAAAAGTTGTGAGGCACACTATATTTTCTTAATCCTAAACTATTTGTTGTCAAAAATATAGTATCTAAACTGGATTGACTTTACTAATATTAATGTAGGACTACAATTATTTGAGATGTCCACTGTACAGCTGTCCTTTGTTATCCAAGTCAAACTGAACAGGCAAATCCAGGCATCATTCATGCTCTGCATCTCTTTAGTGTCTATCCCTGCTATGGGTGCTTAACATGCAATGTATCAATTTTTTTGACTAAATACCATAAATTAATTAATTCAACTAAACAAGATATTTTTTATTTTACTAGAATTGCACCAGGTGTCCATAGATTAAACCAGGGGAGCTTGCCTGTTATAATGCTTAGTGCTGAATGATGTAGACATCTTAGGCTTTTGAATTATTATCACTCTAAATCCAGTAGTACAACACTTAACATGCAGTTGGTTATACTTTCAGCCCTATATTGAGTTGAATCTGAGGTCCATTGGGTATTGCTGAGGAGAAGGCCATTAGGCTTTTAGTGCTAAAGTCTCTGCACGGTCTCACAGGGATTACCACACAGAGAACAGAGCAAGTGACAGGCATTAAGTAAACAAAATTACAGGCTCCAAGGAATTAGTCTGTAACTTCTTGTACAACACAAAAAGCCATACAATCCTCAATCAGCTCCTGACCTGGTAGATGAGAATCTAAAGGGGCAGTATTGACTGATGTCTCAGAATGACAGAGAGAGTGATGATGTTATCCTAATGCTATAGCCTGGTTTTAGACGCCACTATGCTTAATAGACAATCAGATAATATAAAGACATTGAAAGCAAGGGAAAAGCCTGAAATCTAGAATTCTTAGAGGACAATATGCCACTAAAATATTTTAAACCAGTGCTATGCAATACACTCTACTGCAAAATTCCCACCAGACTGCAGAAATAAGACATGAATACAGGTGACACTGAGTGAGTGTGACTGCAATAAACAATCAGCAGGACAGGAAAGTAGCAAATATTGGCTTCAGCTTCAAAATACAATATGCGTGGATCTCGAGTGGATCAGTGTTTCCTGACAACACAATATATGAATGAGGTGATTACCAATTATTCCAGGACTGAATGAACTACAGAAAACACATGATGCTGCACATCATCTGCACTTAAATGTGTATATGCTCACCTTCACTAACATACAGCAGACAAACAAAGTTAATCAGTTATTCCATACAACAAACATGTTGAGTGAAGTAATACTCGTCCTGCTTTGGTTTAGGATCCTCTTTTGTATCCTCGATCAGACGTGCTTACATCTGCTAATTATACCATTACTTGCATGAAATCAGTGCAAACAGTGATCCAGTTATATCCATCACCAATACATAAAACATACATGTAGATTTATTAAGATGAAGGCCTAAATCTTGTACCCACACAGCCCTGCGCCCTGTTTTGTTTATGGAAACATTAATTACAGGAGCTGAGCAGACAACCTAATAACAAAGTGATAAGTGTAACTCTGGACAGCCAAGTTCAGCATTTCTCATTAACCTTTGCATTTGAAAATGCTCCAGACAAAAAAAGTCTAAATTATCTAGCAACTACCTTGTCATATTCTCTTCTAAAGATAAACTAACATAAATAAAGTCTGTACTTTGCATTTGTAGATGCCATCATAGCAACTTTTCCAAGCCATGTCTCAAACAAAGTCCCTCAGTGCAATTAATTGGGGTAAAGTGGTTGCTAAAAACATAAACACTCATACTCATCAGTTTAAAGCATATGATCTAACACTGTTTTCGAAAAAACTTGAGGCAGCAATACCAAAATAGTGCAGCATAATTCACAGTTACTTTTCTTCATAACTTTGAAACAGAGCTTCAGGGTGACTTCATGGTGTGATTCTGTTTCAGTATGCCAATGAGCACACTGGTACAAGTGTTTAAGTAGTTAATTATTCAACTTTGACATTAGAGCTGTCGATTTAAAGAAAATTAGTTAGCAACTATTTTGATAATCGAGTAATCATTTAAGTAATTTTTCAAGCAAAAATGTCAAACATTTGCTGGTTCCAGCTTCTCAAATATGAGGATTTGCTCTTTGTCATTCATGATTAGGGTTGGATAACAAAATGTCATGGCATTACGGCACTGTTTCCCATTTGATCTAGGAATACACTGATACCACTTTTTTTCAGACCAAGTATAAGTACAAATATTTACATTCAGGTACTTACCGATACCGAGTACCAATACAAGCACTTAATAATGTCATTACAGTTCTTACAATGAATGGTTTAAAAACATGTTTTAATTTTATCAGGTGTTCCTCATTTTCTACATGTAGCAAATTCTTGTTGCTGTTTCCCATTGCTTGTGTAAACGTGGTTACTGTACACATACAGTTGTTGGTTATTTGTATTAAGTTAGTGCTAATTTTGTGTTCCTTATTTAGCTATGCAGTTGACTGTGTACATAATATATTTCAGTAGGAATAATTTCACAACATTATTTGCAGAATTAAGTTTACTGTTACATATGATGTTACACATGATAATTATTTATACTAATTAGCTTTTATTGCCTAAGAGCTTATTAGTTACTACCTGCCATTATTTAGGAGGGACAGGTATGAGTGTAACAGTAGTGTGTTTACCCTGTTGTGGACCCGAAAGAGTCAAGTTGGGTGTACTATACTTCATTGGTAACTGCGTGTAAAATTCAGTTCAAAAATAGCATGACAAAGTCGCTGCAGTCATTAGTGCATGACGTTGAGAACAATGATTCTCTTGCTGACGATGACAGCGCGTACGAGAGAGAGAGTACGAGAACATGAGGACAATATTGGACTGATAACTTATGCTGGTATCGGTGTGCATCACTAATACGACCAGTACCTACTGGACCGAATCTCAACGCAGATTACGGTGCTTCATTTTGGTGCCACATGCCTGAACTCTCAATTGAAATAGTTGCCCTCCAGTGCAGACGTTACTTACACATCACCACATGTGCCTTACATTATGGCAACACTCACGCTACATGGCTCTGGCACTGGCAGTAGGTAGCCTTCTGCTAGCTAGTAGCAACATTAAACACAGTAAAAATACCAAGCTTAACGGCCTAAAGTGTGGCTGTATTTCACTCAAAAATGATTCCAACACCAGGCAGGATGTCAGACTAATGTTTAAAAACAATTGTGTGTAAATGATGGAAGTATCTGGCAATGTACAAAAGGTATTTTTCCCCAAGTCATGATCCATGGGACATGACTTCGCCATCCTGGACGACAAAAAAAAAAACACACACCCACAAAAAAAACACACACACACACACACAAAAAGACAGGAAATACATATAAGCAGACAAATTGCTCTGGAAATGGGGAGCATAAATACGAAACACTAGATGAGACATGTCATAATGACATTTTATTTATCATGGGGAGACCATGACCATGACCATGAGAAAATGCTGCATCAAACCAGACATTACAGTACAAAAAACAATAAATAAGAACATTAAACTGGTCACATGTGCAAAACATTAAGTTATGGTGATATGGTGTTATGGCTGCACTGTGCACATTCCTCACATTCATGCTGGGACAGAATTCAAGGTAGGGCTACATCTAACAATTATTTTTTAAGCAATTAATCTATGGATTATTTTTCAATTAATCTATTGATTAATCTATCAATTAATATATTTTTTATTATTATTCAATAATATAACAATTAATGTACTTAAAATACAAATAAAAAATGTCTCATTGATATTTCATTATTTTATTAAATCTTAATCCTGAAAAATAGACACAGCACATTAGAATATTGAGAATAGTGACATATTTTAAAGTTAGTCTAATTTCCTTATTTAATAGATTCCATGTCAGATGCCTGACCAGAAAACTCATGGACCTCATATTCAAAAGGAGCTTTTGATTAGAATTTAATAACTGATCACTAAACCCTTCACTGAACTGGACTATCAGTATTTTGACTTAAAACCTGGTCATGACAAAGAGTTATTTCATCACTGCAGGTAAGATGATCACTGGCAGTGTATTTTTGCATGTGTGAGCCAAAGAAAATACTTTTTGTAATTTTTCTGGCAACTGAAATCAATTACTGACTATCTGTAATGTTACTTTTAGCCATTTCTGTCTTATACATGGCTGACAAAGTGAACAGGAAGTACAAAATGGCAGATAACACTGTTAGATGACACATGGTGTGAAGTTAACAGCAGCAGTGCAGACATCACTTTTAACACGAAGGTGATGAAGAAATATCTAGAAAGTCTATCTTAAGTGTCTTCCACTAACAGAAACATGCTCCACATGTTGATAATGCTCATACATCATGCTTGGGTGCTGACAGAAAGTAACCGGAAAATTGTGATGAGCATTTTTCAATTTTTAAAAAACATTTTATGGACTAAACAATTTATCACTTAATTGTGAAAACAATTTGCAGATTAATCAATTATGAACATAATTGTTATCTTATTCCAAAGTTAAGTATAGCAGTCGCTGGCCTACAGTGGTTTCAAACTGCACAATCATTAAGAGTTATAATTCAGATTCTACATTAGGTGAAGTGCCAGAGACTGCCAAATCCATCCATTCATTGCTGATGACACATAAAATGTTGATGTTTGATGAAATCCCAATCACCTGAAAATTGTCTATTACCTTTTGAAATTTATCTGCCAAAGCAACTCAGGCAAGTAAATTCAGTCTTCATTGTCTGCAGGCCAATACAAGTAGGGGATCTAATCAGGAGATGCAAAGTGCAGCACTCTAATTGCATCATTAGCTAAACCAATGACTCAGTCACAGTGACTTCAGCCTCACCCTCCCCCCACCCCTCCTTCCTCTGCCCCATCCAGAAATAGGGAGTCAAGCCTCAAGCTCTTTACTGTACAGCTGCTCAAGCAGAATAATTCTAACATGTTATGTGCAACAGCGCAAAATGTTAACGTTCCAGAAATATCCAACTGAAAAACATAGCATTAATGAGACTATGCTATACAACTGTCAACAAGACACTATTTAAGCACTGATCTCCATCTTCCAGGGAGTGGCAAAGATTCATTTTGAAACACAGAAATGAAATATATTAGCTCAGGCACACTATGTAGTGATGTTGCCTCAACCTGACAGGCATAGCCCCATCTCAGATGTTGAAGACTGTCATAGGGCAAACAACTAGCCTGAACCATTTCGCAGTCTACCCACAGGTAACAGTCATACACCGGCACACACTCATGATTTTGATTTTGATTTTGATGTAATGTGATTTTAACAGTAAACAATGCTTTCATGGTGCACTGCAATAGGAGCAGAGCCTCACAGTCTTTTTTTTTGTCTCATTTTTATTTGGTTGTACAATGGTGGCTGAAAAAGCCACTTGTGTTGCCCTCCAATTTGGATGACCCCTGACTTGCTGTGATTCTGCATGCTTTGCTAAGAATGACTAAGAGGCGGTTTCCCAGCAATTGAAAATGCAGCCTAGCAGAAAAGAACATGAGTTGTATTTCCTGTCTCTGTAAAGTGAAAGATGTGAAGGTGACACCTCTGGTCCTTCCTGTTTTAAGAGCTGAAACGAAAACAAGAATATAATCTTGACGAGCTTTGTGTTTACTCTAACAAAGACTTCACACAGCACGCTGTCATATTAAAGTATGGCACTGAAGTCAGTATTTATGGTTTTATTTAGTTTAGTTGTATTTAAACGAGCAGATGATTATGAGCATGAGGAAGAGGAGAACCAAATTTTGACTATGACTTTTTGAGCAGGAAGTGCATGTAAATGCAGAGTGGTGAGATTGTGACCTGAATTGCTTCACAGAGACAGAATTCCTCCAAAAATTCAGGACATGAAGGGACACTTAACTACATCTGTGAATGCCAAGACACTTCAGGTGAGTGAGTGAAGTAAAAGTCACATGAATTCCACTATGAGTGTTCACACTGAGGTCTCATTGCAAAAAACTCTGACCTATGTCCCATTTAGGACCAATATTTCAATACTGGGCGAGATACAGATTAACCAGGGATATTCTGAGCATCAACCACATTTTCCACGTGTAAGAAGCTGAAGCCAACAAATGTTTGACATTTGTTGGAAAATGACTAAAAAGGTTCATCGATTATCAAAAAATTTGGAACTAATTGTCTTCATATTGAGTAAACTATTAATCATTTCAGCTCTGGTTGAAATGTCTTTATTTAAGTAAACAAAAACATCTGATAACAATTCAAAATATAATGGAATATAATATAGTAAGGCTCTCAGACAGGTGGCTTGTCAAAATAAAAGCCATTTGTCTAATATTGAGGGGGACCTATCCCTCCACCCCACCCCAAAAACATATATATTCTGGACATTTGAAAGTAGCCCAAATCACAATCCAAAAGATCATAATGCATGTAATTTGTGTTGATCTGTGCAGTCATTTTAAAAAAAAAAAAGATGGTCCGTGTCACACATAAACCAAAAAAATAAGGTTTGGGTGACTTTTGCCTGCAGTGTGAACGCAGATGAGAAACATGACTGTCCCTGTCTCATGTGGACAAGTCATTCAAATAATGCCAGCTATACCAGCGTGACTTTTGTTTTCTACAGGGTATGCACAAAAAATCTGTCTTGCTTTAATATTCAGTTAGTTGCACGTGTTTGACAGCGCTTTTTCTCGTTGTCACGGTGACGCCTCGAACTGACGGAGGAATGAACCTGGCCTCTGCCGCACTGTGTTAGCTGCAGCACAGTCTGACTGCGGCTGCTGCTGAGGATGGAGAGCTTCTGGAACTGACGTCTCCATGTCGGGTCACATCTGCAGAACGATCATCTCTCAGTGTTAACATACAATGTACCTCTTATTTCATTGGCATTCGTGTGTTAGTTAGGCTGAACGCATGTTTGAACGGCGAACATGTTGCGAACTAACGTCACCCCAGGCGACCGTTACTCTGTCAATTTAAAATGTTGATGTCGTTTATGTCAATACATTATGCCATTAATTGCAGCGAACTTGAAGCTCACCAATCACCAAGCTAATCACGGCTAACATAAATTATTCCTGGTTTTAAACGCCCACTGTTTCAACGGTGTATTAACACTTGCCCGCGCTGCTGTCGTGGTATTGCTGCCGTGGTAACGAGCGGTTAAAATGTCATGTTAATTTCGATAACCGTTAGTGACTAGTTACCGTGATTAAACGTTGCGTAAACTGCTTTGCCAACATAAAATAGCTGACATGAAAAGATCTAAACGCTGTTAAACCTATTTCGCCAGAACATTAAGGTTGATAAAAGTGTAAAATACCCGACAGAACACTTAACATTTACATGAATTGCTCTTACCTTTGGCGAAATCCTTCTCTTCCTTTTTGACTGTGAGAAGCCCCTCTGGATTTTGTTGCTCTGACACACAACTACCACGCGCTGCATCAGCGCCCCGCCCTGCTGGCTGCGGGAGGGCTGCCATTGGTCAGTTGGAATACAACTGCAGCCAGGCCGTGGCTTCTCATTGGCCAGACCGCTTGCCAATCTATTTGGATTCTGCTTCCCGCGTTCTAAGCAGAGCACTGCTCACAATACATTATATTATGCAGCCTATATTTAGGGTGTCAACAACCACTGCAAGCATGTGAAAACAAGTCACAGTGACCTCCAGTATTAATATACCCGTTGAATATAATACAGTCGTTTTCAAATTGGGGTCCAGGGATCAACAAGGGTCTCTGAGTGGGTTTGAGGGGGTCCCAAGCAAAAGGAGGAATTGAATATTTAAATTGTTATAAGCAGAAGCAAGGGAAGAAACAAGTTTAGCTGTTTTGAATGATTGTAATTTATAGTGGCCACAGTTGGATCCCAAGTCAAATTCAAGCACTTTTCAAGCATTTTCAAGGTGCACTTTGAAGCTTCTGCAGCACCTTACAGCTGTGGTAAGTGACAGATTTATATACTTACATATGCACAAAATAATTGGGTTCCATTTCATTTCTTTATCATATCTTTCTCTGACTTATTTTATTTCTTTATCTGAAAAGCAAACTATTGAGTCAAGAGTGATTTCTTATGAAAGTCATGCAATTACAGTGTCACATAGGGATGAAAGAAATTATTGATACACTTCAGTATTGCAATATGTTTCGTGATAATGTACTGATTCTTTAAAACACTGTATAGTGATATGATGCATCCAAAGATTCATGGCAGCGGTTCAGTTTTTGTTGTTTAAACTCCTGAATGGTAGATAGCAGTCTTATCTATCGTCACTGTTTAGATGGCATAATAAGTAAACTTAAATTTTATGCATATGGTGGTGTGTTCTTTATACTATGACAGTTTTTCAAAAATAAGATTAAAAAAGCAATATATCAACTTGCTTACAATATCGTAATATATTGAATAGTAGCCCCTGTAAAGTGATATATATCATATCTCACCAATACACAACCCTAGTGTCAAGCAGTTTCAGACATTTTATCAAAAATCCAAGCATTTTCAAACCTTGAAACCATGACATAAAATTCATGTTTTCAAGGATTTCCAGCACCCACAGAATCCCTGTTATCATCTTTAAACCTAAACACTTTTTTTTAGAAATTACTCAGGGTTTCCTTAACACAGAATCCTCTCAAATTGGTGCATCTGTGGTCTAATGTGTAACTATTGTTGTGGTGCTTGAAATTTGGGAACCCCTGTTATAATACATTTGTAATATAAGACAAACAGAGTTTTGTCACATTCATGTTTTAATGACGAGTGCAACACTGCAAGCAGTCAACAATTTGAGGACTACAATGAACCAAAATTAATTTCATCTCATGTGGAAAGCCTGTGCAGTGATTATCCATATTATATTCCAATGATAAATAACAGAACGGTGTCTTTCATTGCCAACTAAGACAGACATAAGGAAGACCACAACCTTTCAGGACAGAAACATCTTTATGTTCCCAAGGGAGAATGCTTTGTCACTAGTGACTTTGACTCTTTGTGCCAGCTACATTGGATTAGCTGTCTCAATAGTGCCAGACATATATAGCGGTTAGTGCTGCTTGCATGTCAGTGAACACACAGCTACAGTCAGTCTTTCATAATAAGAGGAGCTTTGACTTGAGCTGCAACCTCAGCCCCCATAAGTTCCTCTACGATCGTCAGGGCAAACTCGAAACTGGTTCCTGGCCCACGGCTGGTGATGTAATGTCCATCCTTCTGTACTCGAGCCTCTGAATATTTATAGTGGTCTAAAAAAAGACAAAGAGCAATATCATAAGGATAATCACAATAGAAGAGCTTCAAGCTACTGACTGAAAGCCTTTAAGCACTTACACATACTGTAGATAATTTATCATCATTTCAACTGACCCAGTTCTAGTATGTTCTGTCAAATTCATGCATCCGCTTTCACCTGAGTGGTGTGCACTCCTCTACTGCATAGTGACATGATTTTCTATAGGCAAGAAAGAGCTAGTACAGCGCCATCTGCTGCCCTTTACAAACAAATACAACTTCTCCTGTTGTGCAAATATTAAAGCCACAAGCTGCACATTTCAACAAAATTGCATTTTGCATGAAGTTTTTTTAATTACCTCCGGCCATCATCTTCTCCTTCATGGCAGGATGTGTGGTGACTGTGCTGCCGTACCCGATGCCATGTGCCAGGAGAGCAGTGGGACCTGCAGAAGGGCAAAGCTTTTTAAGGCTCATTTAACAGCTTCCTGTTATAAACTGACACTTAGGAACATGTTCTCTCACTTGTGTCAGTCCAGGTTTACATCTTTATGCAGTTTACAAAGGTTTGAAAAAATAAAGAAATAAGGAGTCATGGGTAAAATAGGGAGAAATACTGTATCCTTGGCTCACTTCCCTGAAGCTGAACACAAATCAAAATACAGAAAATGCTGCCTTTAATATTAAGGGTTACAGTTAGTACAAAAAATGAACGTCATAAGTACAAATTATTTGATGACAACACTATGTCCTAAAGGCGTCCTCTCAGCTGTACCATTGTTTCTAATAATAACACACATACAGTATACAGTTTCAGCCTCTCTCCAAAGACTCTGCTGCACCACATTGAAAAGAGAGGAAAAAAAGGAGAGGCTGAAGACATTGACTGCTGCTGCATTAACTTTGGCAATGTCCTAGCACTGCAGTGAGCTCATCCAAAAACTGTTAATAAATAGAAAGTTATTGATTATGCTCCTTGGCTGCCTTCCCATGCAGTCTAAAGATTACACTTTCCCCTGGCAGAACAGCAGACTGCCCGTTAAAGCTGAGCTACTCCTGTTACAGCCCGTCCCCACCCAGAGGACGCCAGTCTGGGAGGAGGAAAGACCTTCTGAAAACCAGAGTCAGACAGCGAGGCAGAGGTGGAGAGAACGGACATAATAACCATATTTCTAGCATCTGGTAATTCCTGAAAATGATTCATCTATGTTTTGTTGACTCAAAAAGGGAGGCATATAATAGTAAACTTACCCACTTTTTACACTCATTATTGTTCTGGTTTTTAATCAAGTCCTTCCTGAACAGAACATTTTCACATGTCAAGATAATACTTTTCATGTTAGGGCAGAATAATGAGCCTTGCAACTGGCCCCCTTGCTGGCAGGTTCATTAAACTGTATATTCCTGTGAGGATTTCAGTCATTTTCTAGGACACCCTTCAATCCACTTTGCCGCATTGGTCCCCGTCCCTATTCAGAATGTCCTTCCTGTGTCCTTTCTCTGCATATGGAGGCTGTCAAATAAAATGTCAGTGCTCGTGGGTTCACTCAGGGACAGTTATTAATCAAACCCTCACCTTTTCATTGCAAATGCCAAAAAGGGGTCAGACATGTAAGGAAAAATTAATGAAGCATGTTCATGGTTAACAGTGTCTATCTTTCAAAAATGTGGTTAAGGTGTGTTAAGGGCACATCCAATGACTAAAAATGCAAGAAAATCTACTGAAACCACTGCCATGTGCATATAAAAACTGCACCTTTTTTCTGTCCAAGATCTTTAATTCTAGTTTCCAGGCAAAATCCAAATCCTATTTACCGGCACAACATTAGCTTGGGATGTTTAAAACCACAATATCATACCTTTAGTGTTATTTCTAGTTAAAAATGGTTACAGGTCACATGGTAGCATAGTGCACGGTTTATTAATTTATACCATTGGATTGTCAAACTGGTTTGATTTGATATGGAAAATGACTGTGAGTACATTTATTGCTCAATTACTTCTGAAGATGCTATTTTAGAAAGCAAGCATGAGCGTGAACCGCACTGTGTAGGTTGGGAAATTTTCATCTAGTCGATTGAGAGCAAAAACATGGTGGTCAAATTTGAGGTCGTGTCATATTTAAACTTTAACCCACAGAAAGACGTCACTATTAAAGGTTGGTCCTGTATAATTATGAGTTTTCCTGGGTTTTTTTTCACAAACTGTACCTGCACAGATGGCTGCAATCAGGCCTTTTCTGTCATCTTGAACCTTCAGCACCTCTTTCACAGCAGGAGACTGCAAGAGAGCAAGAAAAGCAGGTGCACAGTGAGTCATTTGAGGCCATGTGACTGCACAGTGTACATGCTGACTGCGGTACAAGCATTGAAATAAAACAGCATTTTTTTAAACACATCAAAAATAACCATCACTGTTTCAATACAACCACAGTTTTATTACACAAATAATATTTCAAGTAAACATGGTCTCACCCAGATCTATCAAATAAGTTTGACTTTCATAATATCAAATTTTATTTTCTGAGAACACTACACAAGTAAGCAGACATCCCTGTGGCACAGAGGGATACAAAGTAATAAAGAATATGTCAATAATTTTCTTGTACTCTCAATTCTAAAGGCCCACAATGTATTTTTCAAAAGGATTCAAGTATAAATACTGATAGCTAAAAACAATACATGACATATGGACTAATCTTTTAATTATTAATGATGTTGACACATTCTAATATTGCTTTTAGGGTCAATTATTTTCCATCCATCCAATGTCTATACTCTTTTATCCTGTTCAGAGTCAGAAGAACTGTAGCCTATCCCATCATGCACTGAACATGACGCAGTCATTTATTAATTGACCACTTTATCTATACATGCTCATCCTCTGCAGATGACATTGAGCAAGAGGTGGGTGACAACGGAACAACTGGCCAGTTCCTCACAGGGCTGACATATAAAGAACAACCATTCATGCTAACATTCACATGTACCGGAAATTTAGAGTCTTCAAATGTCTTTGGGTTGTAGGATTGAGCTAGAACACCGGGAGAAAACCCACGCAGGCACAGGGAGAAAATAAACACTCAACACAAAGAGGCTCCAGCCAGCTGACAAATTCAAATCCAGAACCTTCTTACTATGAAGGATACGGCTTCAAATAAACCCCTGCACCCCAAATTATAAATGCATGATGCCCACAACATAAAAAACATTATATTCAGCTTTATACACTGTAGTTGTTTACAGTAATATTACCAAAAACAAATACAAATAGTAAATAATTTGGGTCATCAAATAATTATCACTGATTCAGTGAATTACTGTGTCAGGATAAATCAATCAGTGCCTTTTAAACATCCATATTTTAGTGCATTGAGTGTTTCTGGGAACTCTCACAGGGATTGGCCTATCCAGTGGTTCTCAAACTGTTTTAGTTTAGTTTAGAAAATTCTACTGTCCTAAAGAGGCAACTCATGAACATAGCATGTATCTTATGTACTACATTAGGTACTTGCATAGTTCAGATAAGTAAAAACCAAGAAAACAAAAACAAAGTACAACAAATATAAAGCAGCAACAATATCTAAACACACCATTAGCAATCCTAGCACCATCAGTCAACGGAATTCAAATCATGAATAAATAATGATTTTTCGACAGGTCTAAATAGCTTTCCATAGCTTGTTCCTGCGAGTAGTTTTAGAGTTTCCATACCAGCAAACAATGCCATAAGAAAAGATGCTTTGAATGAAGGACTTACAAAACAGAGTAAGAATTATATTAAAAATGTCTAGATTTGAGAAAAAGCATTTGTTTTTGATCCTTCTGAAAAAAAAATAGCATTGACACATTGATCCAAGTTAAGTTTGTGATCTATTTTAAGGGCCATATACATGTACTCAGTCACCACCTCAGTCTCCTCTCCTCCAACTGTGGTAGAGGTGGTTGGTGTTTGTGCTACAGTACCATCAGTGACCGGAACGTGAACTGTGAGGCAGGCATTGCTGAACAGGCGTGATAAACCAAGGAAAAATATAAATCATATCTATACTTGAATGAGATAACAATAACAAGCATGCTTTTGTGCTTGTATTAAGGCTGTGATCATGGTTAGAAAGATTTATCCAGACAAGTTAAAAGTCTCTGAAAACATACTTTCTCAATCAGCTTCTTACTACTAGGGGTGGGGTCCTACATGAATATAAAATGTTGCACCAAAATTGGAACTTTTAACTTTTCACTGGTTGGGTCTCAGTTGTAAGGTGAAACTATCAAGGATACATTTATTTAACATTTACATAACAAGGTTTTGATGTCGTTCCTCAGAATTGATTGAGGGAACAAAAAATATATAACAAACTGTTGGTTGGTTGTCACTGAAACCCTTCAATGAAATCTAATCAACCCACACCCACACAGTCCTGAAGAGGCAGGTGAACTGAGTATTTGAGTGGTAAACTCTTAACAAATTATACACCAAGATGTTTTTTCTGAACTTTCACTTTGATTGTGGCTCATTTAGTTAAAATTGTTTTATTTTACGATTTAAAGCCTGAAAACTTTTCAGCCAATTAATGATCCTGATATTGTTATTTAATGAAAATAAGATTTAACGTGGCTTGTTATGTTCGTAAATTTCACATTATTATTAGTTATTTTTAAGAATATATCATTATTATTACCTCTGCCAAGGAAGTTATGTTTTTGGTGCTGGTTGGGTTGTCTGTCTGTCTGTCAGCAGGAATACAGAAAAACTATAGACCCAAGTTTAAAGAAATGTGGAGGAAGGGTGCAGCATGGGCCAAAGAAGAATCCGTATTTTGGAACAGATCCGAATGACGGGGCTAATACAGAATTTATTTTACAAGTTTGTTAACATTGCAAGAGATGCCATTTGGGCTGGGCTCTCTGAGTGCCCTTCTAGTTTTACATGGGACTGCAGGCATGACATTTCTTCTGCTTCCAAAAAAGGACATCATGACAGAGAAAGTTTGAGAACCACTGGGCTTGTCTATGGTCCTGCTGCCAAGCAGGACCACAGCAGCAAGCTGTAGCGCAGGTATCCCATGTTGTTAGATTGCAATGGAAAACACATGTCAACACAGTTTCAGAACATGAGAAGACTGAGCCATATACATCCAGTTTGTCTATGTATTGCTCACCTCTGCCAGATTCTGGGCCCCTGGCATTCCTCCTGGCAGAAGCACCACATCATATGGCCCCTGAGAGACAAACCAAGATAACTAAAGTGAGACTGCAAGGTTTGAAATTCCAGAATATCGTCCACTATAGTTTGATTTATAGCGCTGATCATTCTGAAAATATATGGCATATAAAATTAAAAAATATAGCTATGACTGACTTTGGGGAAACCGTTTTAAATGTAATGACACTGCTATAACACAGATGCTGAGCCCAACCTGTTTGCTGGCATCCTCCAGACTGGCATCTGGGCAAATGACGACGTTTCTGCTGCACTGCACTGGCTCTTTGCCCGTCAGTCCTGCCACCGTCACTGCAATCTACATGTTTGGATATAAAAGTACAATATTAGCATAAAGGCACGACATGGCACCCTGTATATGGCTGATGGAGACTTTTATTTTGAAAGCTATCAAATGGCGGAGAGGTGCACTGACGCTGGACTTTGACATTTAGCTTGGCCTCTCACTGCACTCACTTAGAGGGTTGAGAGTGCGTCAACAGTTGACAAAATAACTTATTAAATAGCACAAATCCTAAACTGTTAACTATCAAATGGCGTGACACCTTACTGCTGCTATTACTTCGGTAAAGTTAGCAAGCTAGTTTGTATTACCGTTAGCGTTATTGCTCAACGCTGTGATTTCCATCATTAACACAGAGGCAGTGAGACTGCTGTACCCAATAAAACATTAAATTCATGATTGTGTTGTGGATTTACTGAGGTGGTGGCTAACGTTTATATAAATTCTATTCAGGCTATGTTAGCTGGCTAAATGACACTGGTCAGTGGTATTGTTAGCTAACGTTAGCTAACTGCTAACATACAGCACACAGACAGTTAACGTTACAAACCCCGGCTCTACGCATGATGTCCACTGGGATAACAGTTTCCATCTCTTCTGCACCTTTAGACAGGATTACTAACGCCCTCTTGCCTGCCATGGTTAGCTTGTAATTATGCTACTGACAAGTGCAAAGAGGCTAACTTCAGTGCGCAACTTCAGCAACTGGCATGCTCTGCAGTGAGGTTTTGACAGGAGCCGGGTTGCCAGGCTGCGTCTGCCTATCCCCCTTATGAAAAGACGGTGCTCCCAGTTTGTATAGGCTGCACATTAAACTGCAAATGCTCTACCAAAGTAAAACTCCTGCATTCAAACCCAAAGTATGTGAGTATTATCAGCTAAATGTACTCATTGGTCCTTGTCAGAGTTTTACTATTACATATGATGTTTCTAGAATAATATTATTGCTGCATTATGTTGCATTTTACTTCTGTACATGTTTAAGGTTGAGCTAACTCTTAACTACTTTATATACTGTAGGGCAGTTTAATCTACAGCAATGCATCATATTCTATAAGAGCAAAATATGTTTGTGGTATTGCTGTCTTGTGAGAACCACATGTTTAAAAAGTCAGCTTTCTCAACCTATAAAGAAACAATGTTCAGTTTATCACAGACTTTCAAAATCAACACATCTGGAGATACATGGTTTTCACTGGTCTGTAAGATTGAATTCTGAAAAGTAAGCAGTAACTAAAGCTGATAGACAAATGTAGTGGAATACAATAAAAGTGCAATAATTGCCCCTGAGATGTGGTGTACTACTAGTAGTAGTACCTATAAAGGTATATATAGAATGGAAATGCTCAAGTAAATCACCTTAAAACTGAAACATCAAATATGATTTCTTATCTCAGAAAATAGTGTCCATTCTCAAACCAGTTTTATGAACCAGGGAGACATGAACTCTAAAATGAATACCAATAACATACACCTGGACTTGGTGAGTAGGGCTGCACAATTAATCGCAATATTATTGAAATCGCAATATGACCATGTGCAATATCCAAATCGCAGAACCAAATCACAATTTTTTGATAAAGGAAAAATATGTGAGAAAACAGCATTATAGTGAAGTTCTGTGATGCTGCAGAGATGTCCTGGCCTAAAAATCTTGTTCTCCAGATATAAGCAAACATTTGTTTGGTACAGAACCCAGACAGATCACAACAAATGTCACATAATCATGATTTTGAAAGATTTTTCTTTTTCATTGAAAATAAAAATTGTCATATCGCATATCGCAATTTCAGTCAAAATAATCGCAATATGACTTTTTTTTTACCATATCATGCAGCCCTATTGGTGAGAACAGAAAACAAATTCAATATATTTCTTCCCTCTGCAGGGAAACATTACTGGAAGCTCAGCATCCATCTCACAAGCCAGTTTGGGGCTGTAAAGTTGATAAATGGGGACAATTTAGCTCCAGTATTATTTATTAGTTTTATTTTGTTTTCAATTGTACAGTAGCACATTGTGATCTATGAAATGTTTTATAAATAAATGTTTTTTTAATCTAAATTAGATACTGGAAAGTGGATTTTTAAAGGCCGTTGTAATAACAATAGTTTGGAGCAGGAAAAAGCTGATGGCCGATTCATGTAACATTAATCTGAAAAATTTGACACCGTTGGTAAAGAACAAATTTTTGACTTTATTAGAGACTGGATTAGTGTTGCACTGAACATCCAAGTCAAAATAATAGACCCAAATAAATAAATCTGGATCACATGAATAATGCCATACAGTCTTATCATGCTCATAACTGATGAATATAGCTCTCTCGTGTAAAGTTAAGTTTAACTTACTGTAAATCTAAATTATCTGAGGTACACAATGGCATTATGCTGTTTATGGAGCCTCTATAACAGTGATGTAAGTCCCTGCATGACTGGTGGAGGCTGTACAGCCATCGGCCACTATCAGAACCTAGTTCTGCAGATACTGATCGATTGTAACAAACCCTATCAGCACAGTTTAATCAGCCAAACCCACTTATCAGTCGATATCAAATCAAAATACTTTTTTGTTGTTGTTGAATTTCACAAATACCTAACTCACGCTGACAAACACTACAAATTCATTTAAAAGTGGCTAAATGTGTTGAGCAGATGTTTTCCAAAAAACAACCCTTATTCAACTCATTGGTAAGAGTAAGAATGACATTATAATTTTTCATGACAACATGTGATGCCATTTTCAGAGGTCATTTTAATAAAAAGTCAGTAATAAAAATCAGGGCAAGGTGCTTATAATGGTCTTTAATAACAGATAGTACACTCTTTCATCCAGTAGGTGGAGGCATTAACCAAAGATTCTGGATGGGCTGTCAGGGGAAGCCTGAGAAAGAAGTCAACAGTAAACAGTTAAGTTAAGCACTGACTTGAATCCAAAGGAAAAATGTTACTCAAACACGATGGAAACAAAACCAAAAAGCTATTTTTAAAAAACATCCGTGTAGCCTGCAAGTTAATCACAGGCTTATCATCAACTGAAAGGTGCAATTCAAAGAGCTAATTCACTAACGTAATAAATGTGTTTTTGAAAACAACACCAAGACATCAGGTCACAGAGTTCATGCGAGTTCTTGAAGATCTGTCTGAGAACTTCTGCACCAAAACTCTTAAGACATTTACGGAATCATATTCCAGTGTAAATCCTAGACTTAATGTCTAGGGCTTTAGTGTGCAGGCACCCATCCTAGTTAATGTGCCTCTGTGCATTCTGCTGCTGAGATTCACTTTCATATTTGTGCGACAAACTAGAGCCCAGTGAAACGGCAGATTAGACAAAAGCGTAGGGGGTGCTGGCAGCAGGTTGTTTATTGCGTGCCTGTGAGTGAATCCAAGAGGCAGCGGTGATTACCAACATATGCAGCTGGGGATCAACTGAACCAGACCCGCGGTGGCACTCGAGCTAATTTCCATACATTAATTCACTTATGTACATTTACTAATTCCTCTCGGTATGTAATCATAAAGTGCAGGATCACACTGAGGAAATATTTCAAATTGACAGTAGCAAGGATGACAAGTGATGTCTGAGACACTGAAAACAAAGAGTCTGACTAACAACTGACAAATAAAATTATATAACTGTTTACACAGGGACTCTTTATACATAGATTTTTATACAATAACCAACAGAATACATTAAAACAATGACTGTAACTAAGGAAAACACTTTCAATAAGACAGGCAATTTTCTGTATTTTTTATTATTGTCAACAAATCCCATGAAAAGACCAAAACCATCAATAAATGGAGCCCACTAACAAGCATTGTCTGTTTAGCCAAAGCCTGATATAGCTTATTCCTTTGTGCCATAGAGCTCCATTGTTGTCCAAATACTATTAAAAACACATATATGTGCATTGCACTGGATGACAAGTTCCTTTATTACAACAAACACGGGCACTGTAGTTTATTCAGTCACCCAGTCCCACATACACCATTCTGCTACCATAAATACTCACCAGCAAATATTAATCCACGCCTGAAAATAGTCCCCCACAAAAGCACTATATTCTCCCGTTCAAATAAAAATTGCTAAAAAGCACAGTGTCCTGCTCTTTTAGGAATCACTGAGGCTGGGTTGCATGTATAAGGATTAATTTTTAAACCTGCTTAAATCCATGGCTTAACTTTAAATTATGTTGCATCAAACTTTAAAACTAGCTTAAAATTAAGAAAGATTAAATTCAAGCCTCTCTTTAAACTTTTCCACCACAACTTTAAACTCAATTTGAAAATGTGAATATGATGGCAGCCTTTTCTGGATGAACTGAGCAAAAATGATCAAGTTTCTTGAAGAAAGATAACTGACACTCAAACCAGTTGAGTTTTATTTTGCGTCATCTTTGTTTCACTCCAGTTTATCCATTAAAACAGTCTACAAGTTGCTGTTTTGTCCATGCTGTGCTGTTTTATGTATTATTTGATCATACTGCTACATTAATTCAGCCAACAAGTTTTTCTCAAAGCTGGAGAAATTAGAGCTTCTCTACTCTAGCCATCATGGGTAGGCTAACAAGGCTAACAAACTTTTAGCTACCTAGCAAACAATGTAATGTATTGTTCACTTTTTTAGCTAGCAAGCAAAAAAATATAGCATTTTGTTAACTTTTTAGCTAGCTAGCAAACGGTGTGACATTTTGTTAAGGAATACAGAGCCCTTTTATACCTACTTTTCTTGTGTAAACAAGCATCTCCATGGTGATTTATTAAACAGAGATTAGTTTTTATTTGTGCAAAACAGCTCTGCTTAATTTGAAATCAGAATTTGCTCCATTTAAACATATTTTTTCTAAACCCTGCTCATAGATCATCTTAGGTTAAATTAATTTTTGTTGGTGCAACCAGTCTTTTTGTAATGCAACTATTTGTGGCCTGCTTTTAAAGTTTTACATCTTCAGTTGGAAACAAACATGGGGTCGACAGGGTAGAGAAGTTGGAAAGTACTGAGAAGCTAACACTTCTGGTTTTGCTCTTGGTTTTTGACAATCAGGAAAATGTAAAATAATACCAAACATATCTGTACAACACAGTAGTAAAAGCATTTGTAGTAGCAAATGAGCAGAATATACAAGCTGGTATGGACCATAGTGTGAGTGAGTGAGAGTGATAGAAAGCAATTATTCAGAATATGTACATGTGGTAAAGTAAAGAACTGCTTGTTCTTCCTGGGATATGTGAAACTGGCCTATGGAGTAAAATGGCGCACATCAGTGGATTCCTTTGCGTATTATTATTTCTCCCGTGCTCCCTCATGCCTGCATCACCCGGCCTTGCTCTGCTTTATCTGGCCCTTCACAGAGGTCTGCTCCAAAACCTGAAGGGCTTCTGGAATCGAACCTCTGGGGAGATGAGGATACAGAAACTTTTTGCTTTTTTTTTTAAAGACGGGGACAGAGGAAAAAAGAAAATCCTCAAACTGAAATGAGGGAATTCCACAAATTACCATTTGTCACAAAGTAATCCTGTTACTATTGCAAAGAATATGGAGCTGTGTAAACATGGAAATAGACTGCTAATATGGATGTAGCTTACAAGCAGAGCCTCTGTTCAGTTGAGATACACAGCTGCAAACCCTGTTTCAGATCCCCAGTAAGGAAGACTGCCACAAAATTTAAAGTGGTTACAGAAAATTTCCTTCTACGGGGAGAGATTAAAATTTTCAGATGTTTTTCTGTATTTATTCTTTGCATTGCCACATTTCAACTCGTTTTCCTCCCTTACCCGCTACTCTTCCCAGTGATCTAATGGCAGCATTCAGAGCTTACAACACTGCAGTCAGAAAACTGATGAATATTTAGAAGCATTTTATCTTCCCATCTGTGCACAGGGCTTTATCTTGTGTCTGTTTCACACATTGTAAGCCACTGAGTGCACGGATTGAGTGACAAGCATATAATCTTGATTGCATCTTGATGCTATTACCTTATGCTGCCAAGTGCTCAGGTGACAGCTGGGGGACAGTGAGGAGATCTGGGGGAAAAGGTGACATTGGATTTTATGCACCTGTGTCGGCACTAGTCAAGTCAGCAGCTGCACACGGACACAAGATGGCGCCAGTTGAGTTAGTTCAACTTGGAGCAGGATAGTTCAAAAGAGAAGCCAACTGTGAGTGTGAGAGAATATTTTCCACATTTAATCTCTGAAAAATAATAAAAAGGAAATAATACAAAACAAAAGTTGACTTTGTGAGGCTGCAACAAAGAAAATGCTCTTTGTTAAATCATCTCAAGTTTTTAAATAATAATACATGCTTTACAGGATAAAAACAACAATCAAAAGGAATCATGAAAGTGCTAATCATAAAACATTGAAATCAATGACACCATTAATAAACAATATACAGAATAAACAATTAAACATAAAATACAACAATGTAACATTACAATAGGTGAAAATAAGAGATAAAACAACAAAAAACAGTTGGTGCAGGAAAGGTAAGGTGTGAGATCACAGGAAGGTTAGCTCAAAAAAGTGCGTTTTAAAGGTAGAATCAGTAGGATTTGTCTGAACAGTTTGTAAACACACCAGAAAGACAGTTTTATTTATTGTTGAGTCTCATTCTCAGGATGTCAAATACCAACATTCAGGGTTGGTAAAATGTCTAGAGCACAGCAAAATCAAGAGAAAATGAGGAACTACAGGGAGACGGAGGGGTCTCTGCAGATACAGACCACCACACACATCTAGGGGGTCGTAATTGAATACTGAAAGTGATTATATTTTTATGAGTTTGTACATTGTTTTTTAACAGTTTTTAGATAATAATAGTAATAAACTTTGTATAAAGTTTGTTTCCAAAACAGGGTTTCAGCAGGGATTCATGGAGGTGCCAATCATAAAATATTAAGAACAATGGCACCAACAATAAATAGATTAAGCAATAAAACATAAAATACAATAATGAAACATATATATAAGTAGAAATAAGAGATAAAACAATAAAACAATTGGTGCAGAAAAGGTAAGGTAGGTGCTAGCCAATAAAAGTGCGTTTTAAGTAAAAACCTGGGTGTGGGGACCCCCAGAGGAGTCACCACGTAGTTGTGGAGCATTAAATAAAATATTGTGTCTGCACGGAAACTCTCAGCCACATCAAAGCCTTAATGATTTTCAATAGAGGTGACAGGGAATAAAAATATGCATATTACACACTGTAAAAGTTAAGTTTACTTTAAAAAAAAAAAAGGGACAAGTAAGTAAAAGAACTTTACTGTGTCAAGTTGTAAATTACTGCCACCAACTTACCCAGAAAAACCAAGTAAATATTTGTGAATAAACAAAAAGTACTGGTAACTCAGTGTAAAAAAGTCAAATTGAAATACTAATATAAATTAGGTTAAAGGTAGGGACAATGTTTGTATTTACAGAGCAGCTGGCTTCAAGAAATGTAACAGCCGCCACACTAACACTTAAAACTAAGTAACAATATAAACCACCATGTTCCGAGCTGACACTAACACTAACTGAAAGTAACACTTTAATTTTTGAACATAAAATAACAAACTTGAAGGCATAATATACAACATCTTCCTAAAAAACAATACATAGACTCATAAATATAATCCCTTTCAATCATCACTGAGAAGCCACAAGAAATGTGTAGTGGTGTCAGTATCTGCAGACACCCTGCATGCCCTCTTCCTCTATTTCGTTCTCATTATTTCGCTGTGCTCAGGACACTTTACCAACCCAGACCATCAGTATTTAACGTCCTGAGAATGAGAATCACCTATCTCTCTGATGTGCTTACAAATAGCTTGGACAAATCTGACTGATTCTACCTTTCAACTACTCACTCCAGCGTGCATGATGGGAAATGAAGGCTGTATTTTAGAAAGGGGAATGGTTTTTGCATTATATTGTCCGTACTGGTGATATAATTTGCCTTTATTTATTGAGTGTAATATGCAATATGGATTTTTTTTTTTGTGCAAGTTACGAACACCAACCTGATTATTCTGGGGGATCGTGGCTTGAAAAGGTTGAGAAGCAGTGGTACATATTACAAACTAAACAGATAAACTGGACAAAGATGCGTTTGGATTTAACAATTTGGAGTTAAATGCTTTAGAATGATCCAAAATTCAACGCATGACAAATTGTTTTCAGCTCCAGAAGCAGACTTACAAATTAAGGCAGCACGTTAATGTGTTGTTTAGATTATTGAGTATGTGTAACAACATGAACCAGAATTGCCTCACAGTCATTTTTCTGGTTGCAATAATCTGCCTATCCTCAAATTATGCCCCCACCCGTACACTATTTTACGGGGGGGGGGG
>JAJHUR010091149.1:0-40781 GCA_027495735.1 Lutjanus campechanus
GTGTGTGTGTGTTTATTTGGTTTGCTTCCAGGTGTTCAAATACGTTTAATGTTGAGAATGACTCACAGTGTAAGTACAACGCAGTGGGCACTTATCCTGTGTCTGATTCTTGTAATTTCCCACAATCAGGCCTCTTAAAGGTCTTTTTTTTCCTGGCTGAAAATAGAACCTTTTGGATAGATACGACAGCTTTTGGTTTATTCATGGATCAAAGTGTACGGGCGAGTCTTTGTCCAACTCAGCAGCAGGGAGTAAAGGAGGAATAAAGACACTGAGGGACCTTAAATTCAAAGCAAAGGCCTTTCATCAAGAGGAAATCTCACAGCTTTTGTTAATCACTTGTGTTTGCTTGTTGTCCATTTAGGATATTAGCTTGTAGCATATGGAGCCTCCCTGTAGTTCAGGCAGACACTGAGATCACATGTTTATAACATCCAGTCATACATGGTATGTCCAAAATCTTTAATACCAGGTGGTCAGTATGATCATTATTCTATCTGCATAGAGCAATACTGAGCATTGTGTCCTTTCTGTTGTACTACTGCATGCTCTCCTCAGTTTAACACCCTCTATTCCCCCAGTTCCCATCTGTATAAGAATTTATATTTGTCCAAATGCGTTGGAGTTTGAGTATTTCTTTGTACTAGTGCAGGACTGTGTGGAACGGGCTGATTGCTTCACCTCTGGAGGTGCTGCTTGCATCCTTGTCCAGAGCCACTCATCTCACTGACTTCACACGCCGCACTAGGGCTGCAACTAAAAATTATTTTTTATCATTGACTAAATTCCCAGAACCTAAAGCAATATTGCTTTCATATTGCTTTTTTTTTGTCCAAGAAACAGTCCAAAAGCCAAAGACTCTTCCTTTACTGTCATAAGTGATAAAGACAAGCAGCATAAAGCTGGAAACAGCAAATGTGTGACATTTTTGTTTGAAAAATGACTGCAATTATAAATTGAATGTCAAAATAGTTGTCAACTAATCAAGTGATTGATTAAGCATTGCAGCTCTTCTTGACCTTTTTGTCATGGTCACTCACACATGTAAAAGGGGTTGGTGGCTCTACCAACGCTTTGGTGTGTTTCTGCTGGTTATCAATTCACAAATTGTATTTTTGTCAGGCTGAGACTCTGACTGGCATCCCGGGTTAACTCCAGTGACTCCTGCAAGGTTTATTGTCATAGCGCCACCATCTGGATAAATTGTACTAAATTCAATTCTTCATCCCTTGGATCCTCATCCAGACAGAGAAACAAACAAACTGACAAACATGTCTTCCTTTATAGTTATATGTGTTCCTGCTCTTTAAATCTCTGTCTCTGTCAGGGGCGTCTGTGAGCTCAGGGCCAGTCTGTGTCAAGCTCACTCAGATTCATTTTGGAGCATCACATGAGCCAAACTAAAATACTGTTGCAATAACCTCAACATGAGGCTCCTGACTGAAATACTTAAACACAATCAATATATGAAACATGCACAAAGCGCCAATCATTACTTGAATGTTTGGACTTCATCTTTTATTAAATGCATGTAATTACTGTATAATTGCATGGAGATTTCCTTTACGCAGACATTAATCACATGTGTCAGATAAACTCAGCTAGAATCAACTGAGATGAACCGCTGCACACAGCCTACGTCACTTTGCCGCTGGATTGTCGCAAAAGGCTGTCATGTGCAGTGGATGAGCCTCACAGACTGATAATTATAAGTGAGGGAGTGAGATTTCTTTTCTGTTCAGTTTCTATAAAAAAAACCATTTGCACCAGCAGCCTCCTGCGTGATGTCAGTAGAAAATGTGACTTCCTCGAAATGGAGCAACTAACGACCTGCTGACTTCTTTAATAAAAACATCACATGGTCATGTGTGGGCAGTCTGCTGAAAAAAGGCGAAGATAAGACTGAAGAGGAGAAAAGCGCTGCGGGAGCTTCCACAGCGATTAAAAATCCACTACATTTGAGCTTTTTTTGAGCCAAAACTCATGAGTAGGAACACCATTATAGAATATAATGGCTATACTGTTACTAGAATGTAAAATTCCAGCATTGACAAATTTAGTGATTCACAACCCACCTTTAGTTCCTCTAATGAAAACCCTTTCTCCATATTGATAAAGATCTTTCAGTCAGTTCAATATGTAGGTCAGATCTGCCTCTCTTTTTTTAAATCTCTTTTTTTTATTGATCTGTGACAGTAATCACAGATCAACAAAATTAATATAATATAAGTAATATTTTGACTTGTATTCAATTGAATACAGTACAAATACAAGATATTTATGTTCAAACTTTATTGTTTTTGCAAATATATAATATAATTTTGAATTTGATGCCTGCAACACATTTCAAAAAAGTTCTTACAAGGGCAAAAAAAGACTGAGAAAGTTGTAGGGAGCTAAATAAAAAATGATGATCAGGAATGAAAGGGGCATCCTTGAAAGACTTAGTCATTCACGTGCATGGATGGGGTAAGGTTCACCATCTACACTAGGGATGCACCGATACCACTTTTTTTCAGACCGAGTACAAGTACAAGTACTTACATTTGGGTACTTGCTGATACTGAGTACCGATATGAGTACTTAATGATGCCATTAAAGTTTTTACAGTAACTTAAAAAACATATTTTATTTTCATTAGATGCTCACTTTATAAATTTAAAAAGATCATTGTTACTGTTTCCTGATACAAGTGTAATCATCGTTACTGTACACATGACATTTTTGGGTTATTACTTTACTGATTTTTTGTTCCTTAGTAAGCTGTGCAGTTTACTGTGTACATGATATATTTAACAACGTGATTATGGACTTAGAGAATTTAGTTTACTGTTACAGGTGTTATATGATAATTATTTCATTATCACTTACAGCACTTTAACTAGTATTTTAAGTGTCTTCTTCGTGTCCGTCTGGCCTAAGAGCTAATTAGTTCCTACCTGCCATTGTTTATGGGGGACAGGTATGAGTGTGGTGCCACGTGCAGCAGTTTTGTTTACCTCCAAAGAGTGAAGTTGGGTGTACTTTGCTGTCAGGCCGTTTCACTTAAGATTAAGTAGCCTACACAAAGAGAAGTTGTAGCAGTTTATTATGAAGAAAAGATGGTTACAGACTGGTGGCAGCGGTGTGTTTTTTCTTCGTCTCCGGATTAATTAGTCACATTCAACTACCTTACACCCGCCGGGACTTATTGGACACAGGCTGTCTGCGGTCTACAGGTGCACGTGGATTTACATGGAGTCTTATGGACAGTTTCCAAAGTCGCTGCGGTCATTAGTGGATGTTGTTGAGGACAGAGATTCTCTCGCTGATGATGACACCGCGACCAAAAAAGAAGGTAAGCTTCAGCAAGCGCATTGAACTCAATATCGTGTTGCTTCTTTAGATGTTTGCTTGTGTGTGTTTTCGTGACGTGGTATCGGGTTTGGAGTATCGAGCAGTTTTGTGAGTACGAGTATGAGTACGTGAGGATAGTATCGGTATCGGTGCATCTACACTCAATCATATCATCAAAAGATAATATCCAGAGGACTCTCTGCATGTAAAGGCCTAGTCTGAAAACCAATAATGACTGTCTCTGACCTCTGAACCCTCAGGCAGCACTGTATTAAAAACCCACATAATTATACAAAAGATACTTTATGGGCACGGGGACACTTTGAAAAACTATTGTTGGTAACACAACTTGTCACTGCATCTACAAATACAGGTTAAGACTCTACCATGCAAAGAGAAAGTCATATTTTAAAAACATCCAGACTGCAGACATCTCAGGGGTCCAAGTTCATCTGAGATGGACTGATGCAAAGTAGAAAAGTGTGGAATTAGTGTTCTCAGCCCCAAAATGCTCGTGTTCTAACAATTAGAATTGTTGGAAATGGCATCACATTCAGAAAAGAAAAACAATAAAGCTTAGCAGTTTGAACATTAAATATCGTGTCTTTGTATTGTATTCAGTCAAATGCAGGTCGAAAAAGTATTTGCAGATCATTTAATTCTGTTTTTATTACTATATTTTACACAACGTCCTGCCTTTTTTGGAATCTCGGTTGTAGTTTAATTCATAAATTCATAGTTTAATACAGAGACAGAGTCAGCAGCAAAACCTGTGTCTGCCTTGGGAATTTTAGCCGTTTGGTTGCAATTCCTGTGGGAAGTGAAGCTTGTCCAAAAGTCCTGCAGCATCAACCTCCTCATCCTGTCATTATAGCAGCGTAGCTTTACAGATGATCATTGAAATGCACTGGGTTGGGAGATAATTACTGTTTAAGCTCTTCTTTGGAATCGCAGCAACAAAGTGGAAATTGCATTCCATCCATACCAGCAAATGAGAGGGTGTGTGTCATATTGACTATGTGAAATCTGTTTCACATGCTCATATTCCTGTTTGCAAAGTTTCAACTTGTCCGAGAGTTAACTGCTTATCAAGGCCGGAGTTAGTCATATTTCATTTGTTCTAATTATCGCCTGAAGCGGCGGTTTTAAAGATCAGCTTTCATGTTGATTTTTTTTTCAAAAGCTGCTCTATGACTATTTCAGCAAATGCGATAAATACAGTTAAAAACAGATGCTCTCTAAAATCTTTGTAGTTTTGAAAAATTGCAAACCTGCTAGATAATATTTAAACTGTATGCTACTTTAGCAACAGAACACTGAATAAATTAAGTCTTGACTGTATCAGTAACACTTGACATACAAAGTTTGTGCTTGAGACATCAGCAGAGAAAAATGTGTGGTTCTCCTCCCATCATTCCATCACGCTAACTATTGTGGGCACGTGGTTCAAAGGCTGTTTAAGCTGAGCGTGTGTTAGAATCACTCACTGTGGACAGCGAGGCATTTAGCAAAAATCCATGAAGTGTGGCAAGTGTTTAAACACAGCCTTGCCTTGTGGAGGGAGGAAACTCCAGAGGCTTCAAAGCAGCGTTTCAATCCTGTGACTCACAGAAGGGAGAGAGGGACAAAGCAAATCCTACACAAACACACACACACACACAGACACACACGCACACACACACACAAATACCATCTCCCTCTGGATTTAGGTGGGGCTGCGTTGCTCACCAGTTGAATATTAATGTTCCTGTCTGGGCTCATGGTGCAGCTTTACATTCTATTGTCACAGCTACACACAGAAGTGTTTATGTAACAATAATACAACATGTAAATCATGGACTTTAATCTAAATATGTGGAACAGTTATTGCTAGCAGATGCAAAATTGTTGATACGAGGTTACAGCTTGATTCAGTGTTACAGCTTCCACAATGTCCCAACTTGCCTACAAACTTTAGTGCCAATAAAACTGCAAACTGCATCTTATCAACCCTCCTGGGTGTTAACACTATTTATCAGTTTCTACTAGAGTGCGGGTGCCCAAACGTTTTCCCTTGAAGGGCCAAAACTGAAACTTAATGGTGGGCCTCAGGCCAAAATCAAACCCCTTTTTTTATAGTATGCAAAATGGCCCCAGGTTCCCAAGTTACCTTAATTGACTGACTTAAATATACACCCAAAAGGGTTCTTCCTGAGGGGCTGGGGTTCTACCAGAACCATTTGCTTTTGAAGAACCCTTTTCTGAAGAAAGGGTTTGTCAAAGGTTCTTTTGGATGTGAAAGATTCCTAACGTAACCCTTTGTTTTGCTTTTTGGAAGAAAGAGTTCTTCAAGCATTGCTGAAATTTTTCTTACCATGATGGCAAAACAACATATTCCAGCAGCAGAACCTCTCATAGGTGAGCGTGAGTAAAACCTTTCACAGATTGTTCTAGGTATAACCCTTTAATGTTGGGATCTAGATAGAACTGAACCTGAAGGAACCAAAAAAGGTTCTCTAGTAGGGACAAGCCAAAGACCCTTTACTGTTCTACTTAGCACCCTTTATTTCTAAGAGTTCAGAAGCCTCACAAAATAATAAAAGAGCATAAACAGTGCTTTATTTTTTTGTAATTAGTATTTTATTGATTGTTCATATGAACATTGTCACATTTTGGTCAACAAGTCATGTGACTCCTAAATATATATATACAATAATAACAAAAATAAAACACTAATAATAATTACATTTTTAAATAAGCATCCAAAAAGTAAACAAACCAACAAAAACAACACAAACAACAGATTTATTCTCAGTCCCACACAGAATGTAAATGTCATGTACATGCGTGTGCTTTACTTCAGGATCTGTCAAGTAGTCTCAGCTCTTCACCATATATTTCTAAGTCCTGTCTTTAGAGCTGAAGGGTATTTGTGCATATTAAACAGTGCTTTAGTCTAATGTTTTAAAATTATTATTATTATTATTATTGTTTTGTTCATTAGGCCAAATCAAATCTTATGGCGGGCCAACTTTGGACAGTTTGAACTACTTTACTACTGTAAAGTTTGTTCAGAGATTGTAACTGAAAGGTCTGTGACACAACACGGACACCTCTGGCATTTCTTCAAGCCCACAGGAACAGTAAATGCCAAAGGTAAAGTTCTCCAAATTGCTGTTCTCCCAGCATGCACAGGACAGATGCAGGGGCGGACGAATGGAGTGTGGTGTCGGCTTCATGATGTCAGCTGAGGGAAGATGAATCTCCACACAAAACTTAAACTTTGATGACGCAGAAGAGCGCTGGCATTTCATAACACACAAACAAACACTTTTTCAAAGCAGCTACTGTTGAAGAGAAATAAAAGGGACACTGGAGTGTGATTTCCTGTCTAGGGAGAGCAATTCAGAGCAGTTCAACTGAGAGTTTTGTATGGCAGACAAACACATACATCTGCCCTCTCTGTGACATAAACACTGAACCATACAGGAGAGCCATGAACTTCTTATTGACATGTTGTTACATGCAAGGTAACAGCTGAATGTATTCACCAAAAGCAAGAAAATACTCTCATTACGCAGCTGAAACTGCTTTAAGAATGACAAGACCTTTCATTTTAACCCAGACAGCAGTTTCACTCATGTCTGTCTGTTGAACATATTCCAGCTCTCGGTACTTTCATTCATGAAAAAAACTCTGCCTGCTTCCGCATAAAATGCCATGAGACTGGTGTGAGGTGGCCGTGGTAGGGCAACGTTTCCGGGGATTCGTCTGACAGCCCCCATCACCGAGCCAATCATTGCATCATCTCTGATAATAGATCGGCAGTTTCCACTTGCTCTCCCATCGAGCCGAGTGGGAAACACACATTACTGTTTCCATGGCAACTGGTATTCTCATCCTCGCCCGCACGTAAACATCCAGCTGCATTTCATTTGGCTGCTCTCTGTTTAGTCATCCTGTATTGCGTGGCCGCTTCTTGGTTAAATGTTGCAATCACATTATTTCATTAAATTGTGTGTTCATTTGTAACACTGGTTATTTAATTCAGAAGTGAATGTGTCTTCCTTTTTACACACACATCGTTTGAATCATTCAACACCTACAAAAACGTTACAAAATGTTTGCTGGCAGGCCAAAAAAAATCTTTTTTAATCTAGGCTTGTAGCATGACTCATATATATATGTATATATGTGTATATGTATATATATGTATATATGTAATTCCCATGATTTTTTTTATGAAGTAACATTACTAATTTCACCAGTGGTGTTTGGTTGGTTTAGCGAGAACGATATTTGGTTAATTTAACAGCAGTTTTCCATCAGAAAAGCAAGGTAAAGCAGTGAAAACATTCTAAATGTAGTGTACACTTTATTGATCTTTTTTAGGTGGCTGAAATACCTTTTGTTGCTAACACCATCCACAGCAGTTCGTTGCTGGTACTCCACTGTGCATAGTATAGGGTCTCAATTTTTCACTTTCGGTTGAGGTCATTTGCTGTCATAACTTGTCAGACTCTTTCATCATTTTATCCAGAGTTTATCTGCTGCTGTTATCACTATCGTTTCATTTTGAACCAGCCTTTCACACCCCTTGTTGTTACTCTCCAGATAGACCTACCCACAGGAAGTGTCCACCCAGATTAGCAAAAATATGTTGCCTATACAAACATTGTTATCTAATTTCTGTTCTTCTATCTCAAACATTTCTTGAGCCTCAACATCACTTAACTTCAAGTACTTCAAAGACAAGCTACCGTCAATAACAATCTATTAATAGAAATGTGATTAAAAATAGAGAGGTCAGCCCAACTCTGATAACATCTGTTTGTGAGATTCAGGTTTTATCTTTTTTAGCTGCTAGAAGTCGCAAGGTTTAAAGTAGAAATGAGTTGTTGCAGAAGTACAAGCTTTGTAGTACAGAATCATAGTTTTACTGGTTGTTGTAGAAAAAAGGGCGGCACCAGCTGCCATGGCACTAATGAATGATTGAGAATGACTGAATAAACCTTCCACTAGTCAAATATGACACAATAACTGTTGACAAACTGTCATGTCATTTACTGTTAACCGTGCGGCAGGACAATAGCTGTTGTCACTGTTTGTATTCCTTTCAGGGGAAGTGAACAGGAACACATCCTACTGGATATCCTCTGTTTGGCACGACGGATGAGATGAGAACAATGAGCCAGATGAGTTTAGGGGCTGGAGGGAGAAGACGGAGGTGGACTACAATCTCAAACAGAAAGCCTAGTGTAATAATAGGACCAATAAGTGTAATAGTACATGGGTTTGAACATAGATAAGATAAGACAAGCTAATAAGCAGTCCTACAAATCTCTAAAGTTAAATATAGCCTGTGAGACAAATAGAAGGAGAGCCAAAACAATAATAAACAGCAGTATACATTTATTAAAGGCATTACAAGGAGTTTCTAACTGGTTATGAAACAGTCACAATTTAATACTGATGCTTCTATATGACCTACATGCACAAGAGGCTGGCTATTTCTATACAGTACAGTTATTCTTAATGCATGCCATCAACTCAGATTCTCCTTGAAAACAGATGATGATCAGTCAGTTAAAAAGAAGCAGGAGCAATTTTTTTCTGATATTATATTTTGTGGCCGCGACAGTGGCCTCCAAAATCAGCACAACATGAAAGTTCCTTGTTGCAGCTTTAAATATACTGACAAGCTAAAAATATATTTGAATCTAGCAACATGCTGGTGGCATTGCTGATGTTACACAGCTGATGTCATGTCTGATGTCATGGTGTGAGGCAGGTGTTACCCTCCAGGGGTCCCAAGATAAAAGCTTACAAGATAATTAACAGGTACGGGGGGGGGGATCTTATTTTCTTTTATCTTTATTTTTTCCAAAGAGAAATTTAAGATACAGCTATGGTAACTAATTAAGTTTGAGGTGTTTTTTCTTGTGAAATACAATCTGTACAAATACATAAATATTTAAATAATCCAGTCCAAGAGAGAATAGTCACTGTCCACACTAAGGCCAACCTGTGATGAGGGGTCACAGTAGAAGATATTTTATTTTGAAGGGTCACACACCTAAAAGGCCAGGAACTACCGGTATAAGGAAGCTAGGGAACTACATTACATCCAGCATTTTGCGTTTTTCATACTTAAAATGAATTCAATGCATTACATTGTAACATATTTCAAGTTTCAACTGAAAATGACGACTATTGATATTAGTCAATCAGCAAAAATCTCCAGAATAAGTTCCAAAAATAAAAGCCCATCATGTCTTGGTGATAACAGGACATGATCCCTTCCTCTCTATTCTGAGCACCTGACTTTTCAAAAACGCAGCCATTTTGAAAGTTTACTGGAGGGGGTTAGGGGCTGGTTAGATGTTACCTTGCTGTAGCATGATGGACCAAACCACTATTTGCACTGCAAAAATTAGGAAACTAAAAAATAACAAGCTTTGGTGTGACTCACATAAGCTATAGAAAGTTTTCACACATATATATTTTTGATAAATTATTCCAGCAGATTATCTAAAGGTTCAATGGACCTTTTTGCTGAACAGTATTTACTGAGTTTTTCAAAGCATGGTATGTAAACATGATTATCACAATCATTAAATTTGAAATGATAATACTAATCATCTAGAATATTATCACAGTTTAATGTGAAACTGATTATTGGTTCGTCCCTAATCGACACAATTTCTAAAGTATGTGTACTGGTGGGTTTGTTTTGGTTTTGCTGTGTCTATTTTAGCATCCATATAAGGATTGCTGTCTGCAGATGGGTTTACTTTCCGTGCCGAGGAGCAGGTGTCATCATGCACTGTGAGGCTCTCCTGAGCTCATCTGTGTGACTACCCCTGGCTAAGTGCAGCCACACAGACAAACAGCTTTACTCACCGTCACTTCAGTGTGATGTGATGACTGCCTGTTGTTGTAGATTTTGTCTGTGCATCTGTGCATGTGTCAGCTGAAAGCCCACCTGTGTAGACCCATATCTAAGTTTGACTAACACCTTTTAAATGTATCTACAGAGTCATTTGTATTGGCAGGGATTTGCACAAACAGGTTCACTGCAGCTTGGTGGATTTAAATCACAGCCTTGTCACGGTGTTGTTTTCTCTTGGGTTTTCCCCACAGGTTTTCTTCTCCAGGTTCAAAGACAAAGACAGCTGCAGCTCAGGTGAACAAAAGACTACAGATGTGAGTGTCAGTGTCCTGTAAAGGTCTTTGGGACTATCTTTGGCAAATTTTTTTGCTTTTACTTATCATTATATTAAGTAATTGTTAATTGCACAGTGTAATGACTATAGAACAATGACACCATCCATGTTTAAATCATTTCCCCATAAGCATTGCTGCCATGTCATCTGTCTGCCCTCAGGCATGATTTTTCTTCATTACAGACAACAAACAAATTCTTGCTTGTTCTCCTAATGTTTTCTTCTAATATTACTCCCTCCAACCCGACACCAACTCCCACTCTAGTGACTTGTTTGTGCAAAGCAATAGATCAACATTACTCACTCTATGTTATTACTATGCAATGCACATCATCACAATAGCTTTCAAAATGCCTCTTCAGTGAACATGGCTCTTTCGTCTCTCTTATTTAAAAAGAGAGACATGGCGTCGATCTCGCGAGACTTTGTGTATATCTTAATGGACGCGAGATCGACGCCATGTTTACATCCTACCGGCCACATGCTACAGTTGGCATTTCTGCTAAGAACATGGCATAAATGGCGTCTTTTGCGGTTAATTTTTAATGTCGCGGCTCGCGGACAATTACACCACACAAGCAGGATGGAGACATTTTGTGTTTGTTTTGTGTGCTTTTTTTAAACGTTTTAACCGTGGTCACCATTCACTGCCATTGTACTGGATGAGGCTGCTACCCTGTTTCTCCTAAAACTCCAGGATTGTTTTGTGAACTGAAGACCTTCACCCATCATCACATCGGCACAGTGGTGAGTACATACTGAATGGGTTATTCTCACAAGGTGGAATATCGCTTTAAAAAACATGGTCATGTTGCTTGGGGACCTGTGAAAGCAAACATGTAGTCACATCTTTAGTTATCTAATATTGCTAACACCAATCACTAGCTAGCTAGTTAGCTAGTGTTTTGATAAAATCAATGAATGAAATTGATAAAAATATTTTTAAATCAACCCCAGCAGGGCCATGAAGGATTAATCCCGACATATCATGTTATAATCTTCTGAAAGGTTCATTTTCTACAATGAACATGTTAACTTTTAATACTTCAGTATATTTAGCTGATAATGCTCCTGTACTTGTACCTGTACTGTTGCCTGTAATACAGTTTTTAGAGAGGCCTTTTGTTACTTTTATCTAAGTACAGGATCTGAATGCATCATCCACCATCCCTGAGTAAAGGTGTAATAACCACTGTGTATCCAGGAATGACTGTGCTGAGAGAGGTGGGTGTTCCTGGAGTGTGTTGAAAGATAGTTTCGGAGGGACAACGCACCTCTTTGTCTTTCGTCATTATGTTGTGGTGGAAGCCCCTGAGGGCCTGAATAGGAATAAACAACGGTAGAAAACAGAAGAGGGGATTTGTGGTGATTTTGGATTTTGTTGTATACAGCCTACAGCACCTTGCATCAGCAATTCCTGCTTTCTCAGCTATGAACAACTAGATAAGAGCTGTAGATAATGTTCTACTTGACTACCCTTCAAAAGCAGAAATATGTTCTACGTAGGAAATCATTGCTCTAATCAGCCCTTTGCAACAGTGAGAACAAGTCCCGACGTGCCTCACAGTCCAACCCTCAATGCTCCCATATCAGGAATGAGGAAGATACTTGATGTAGTTGGGCAATTGTTGTGCTTTGCAGTGTTTTTATCTGCAGTCAGCCTCTGCCATCTCCGAGCAGAAGAGGCTGTTGTTCATTGTTCCTTATGTTTCTTAATGTGTGGATGTATTGTCTGCAACCACAGGAAGATGATGATACCCAGATCCCATGTGGAGATGTGTGTGTGTGTGTGTGTGCGTGTGTGTGTGTGTGTGTGTGTGTGTGTGTGTGTGTGTGTGTGTCTGAAGTCATGAGGTGGGCGCCAGCTATCATGCTAGAGACATAAGGATTAGTTATCTATTGGCCTACTGCATTTCCCTGATGAAAAATAAATATTTTAAGTATATTAAATGTTAGCATACTTGAAGTCAGAATAATCACCAGTATACTTTAAGTGTGTTAATAATTAGTGAACTATTAGTTTGCTCTTTTGGAACAACTAATTTGATAGGAATATATTTTAGTTGTAATTAAATTGTAGAAAAGCACAAGTTTAGGTGTTTTCGGTGTAATTTTTTATGTGCTAAAGTGGAACAACTTCAAGTATACTTAATAAACCTATGACTGTTTATATACTAATATACATGTTTGACTCATGACATTTAAGTTTACTTTGTTTGTGTTACTTTGTCAAAGTACACTGAAAGTGAAAGTACACTTATATAAAACACACTAATATTGTGTTACAAAGGATTTGACAATAATTATGCTGTTCAGAAGTAAACTAACTTACTACTATAAGTATTTGCAGTTTAGTATACTTTTTTAAATGTACATATTTGTACAATTTACAATACACTTACAATAAAGTACACTTCTTGTAAGTACACTGGAATACAACTTTAACTACTGCAGAATTAGTCAACTCCTTTTTAGTACATTGCACTGAAAGTGTATTTTAGAAGCAGTTGAAGCAGCTTTCTGCTTTAGTGATGGTAGCCTATGTTTGTGGATTATAACAACTTGAAATTGCATCCTGTATTGGTTAAAATGTGTTGTTTATTTTCATAAACTCAAGCTGAACGAAATCAGTCATCATTAAGTCAGGCTAACGTTAAGTCATGTTAAGGTTACTAGTTACATTGATTTTTAAGAAACTGAAAATAACACACAAAGGTTACAATAAAATCCTTTTCCTGACACCATACTGTTCATTTGTTAAGGATCAATACTACATGGCTTTGTTAAAGATTGGATTCTGATCAGTCAATTACAGTGATCTAAGGTATGTTATTTCTGTATCACAGACCACTGCCATGGATGCAGTTCTGATCAAACATTCTGGAGGAGCACTAGAATAATTTTTTAAGATATTTAGTGTCAAATTGTTGATTTTTTGTTAAGTAACCATGTAGTAAACCTGTTCAGGATGATCATTGATGATACCCTGTCTGGGTTTGTTTCACAATAATGACTAGCTCACTGTACATTATCCCTCATGTATTTTACTTTTTGGGTAAAACAAATAATTGAGTTGGAAAATTGGAAACTTTAAGCTGACCTAACTAAATCTAACTAGCATTAATAAACTGTTGATTTGCAAGCAATCAGATTATTAAGTACATCTGACTTGGAAGTAATTGTGTTCAACTTGTTAACTTGATTTGAACATCCACTTAATTCATTTGTGTCTTACCAGTTGAAGTAATTTTTCAAAGTTAGTCAGTTCTCTTTTTTCAGTGTGTTCAGTTTAACTTCATGACCTTTATTTTGAAGTACACTTTTTAATATACTTTAAATATACTTTAAATTAAGCCAAATTAAATTTCTAATACAGTATACTACTTTAAACTTGGGTTGTCTCAATATCCAGAGGTCTCAGTGGGAATACACACAGTGACAAAAAGATATGCACACAGAAACACACACACACTTACGTCATGGGTTTTTTCAACCTCTTTGTAGTATTTTCAGCATCCAGGAAGCGCTGCAAAAAGTAGCAGAATGAGCGCCATAATTATTGTCAGTTTATTTTAGTTGCTGTCACTGAAATTCAAGCAGACTACCGAGAATAGAGAGTAATTCAGGTGGAAGAGTCTCAGTGATGTTTTCTCTGATTCAACACCTGTGAATGATGGTTGTCACGGTGCATATTTTCATTCAGTTTACTAAAAGATATGGTCAGGTATTTTTGTCACTCCATCCTGCTTTGACTCAGCTCTCATGCACTTGTTTCAGAAAGTCTGATGCCACGATAAAGCAGTCAGGGTGCCTCTCATCTGGATTTCTACATAAAGGTGATGTCACTACTCATCAGTCATGGGACATACACAAAATCACGTCACATGTTTGCATGTCCACTCATAGGAGGAGTATTTTCCAGCTGGCAGAGAAACTCAAAATTGAAACTGTAGGCGTATGACAGTTTGTCTCCAACTTATGTCTCCCACTTCTCTCTCCCTCCTCAAAATAAATGAAATCTCCCCTCTGACGCATTGGCTAGACAACGTTATACGACTAAGGCTTACTTCAGCATCAGTGTTTGTGTCACAGCCTGAGCTGTAGACATTTAACTGCCAGGGGCCTCAGGGGGCTGGTGCCTTTAAAAATACATTGGGCTCTTACTTCTCAAAGATTATGTAACGCAGAGGAGACGTGTTGTGTTTTAGTAACTGTATTGTACCGTATCGTCCACAAGCTTTAATACTACACCACCAGCACTCAAGCTGCTCTGACAACAATTGAGATGGACAGTACAGGACATCTGTGCATTAGTGTGCATGATTGATTAAACGTCTACATGGGTTCACTCACAATAAGCATAGTAATATTTATATAACATGCGGATAGTTGAAAGCTCCTCACCAGAGCGGTGTAGTTTTTAACTTGGCTTTGTTAGATTGTCCAAAAATCTTCTGCTCCAGTCTACTGATCAACAGAATTTGAACCCTGTGTACTGTAATAAAAACAATACTGGAAATGTAAACATCGACACAAATTCTATGTATTTTTCAAACTAAATGTTTTTAATATTGGAGTGAATCTACATCTTCATGGTACAGCTATTTAGACAAAAACATGTAAAGCGTGATAGTGGAGTACCACAAGGCTCTATATTGGGCCTTTTTATTTTATATGTTAATGGTATTTGTGAAGTCAAATTTATTGCAATTTGTTCTGTTAATACATGACACAAATTTGTGTTGTTACACATTGGACTTCAAACACTCTTAGGGTGTTTAGATATAAATGAAAATCAACTGTTTATGTTTTTAGTAATTAAAAAGAGGAGTTTATCAAATAATATTAAATGAGAAGTTGAAACCACATTTTTGGGCCTATGTAGTTTTAACTTTCTTTGAAATCATAGATACTTTAGGTTACATGAAGAGTAGAGGTATAGTGTTGTATGTTTAGGTACCTTAGGTACACTTATGATGCGCACATGCATGCACATGCATTTTTACATTGCAGCTCTTTAAGGTCGTATAACCACTGCTCCTACAGTGTATAACTGACCTCACAATTAAATGTCAGAATGACTAGTTTTATCTTGTTGAGAATATTACGCACCTGTCAGTGCACATGAATGATTTCTCTCTTTCATACTCTCTCTCTGCTTCACACTTTTCTTGTTAGTTAAATCTCAATGTGATAACTTAGACCACTCAAGCTGTTTTATTGGCTCTCTTGCATATGACATGCTTTAGTGATGATTAGCTTTATAAGTACTTAAAAAAGTGGGGGTTATACAAACTGCAAGTACTCTTATTTCCTCACTTAGAGAAAAAGTGGCAAAGCGCTGTTCCTGAGCACTCTGGCAGCACCCCACCTATGAAGGCAAAATCAACTAAAACCATTGTAGTTTTGAGCAAAGCAAGGAAGGTTTTAATTGTAAGGCAAATTTTGTACTGTTCAGTTTTTCTTCTAGATTTTAGTCATTATTTGGTGGTGTACACAAACGTGTGAGTAATATAAAACTGCTTTATACAACTAATGCTTTTTAAGTTGATTTGAGAGTTCTTAATTGACAAGAATGTATAGAAAAAGAAGACTTTTTGAATTGTTTACAAAGGTGATGTCATTTGCAAAATGTTAAATTCGCAAACCATCTGAATCTGTCATTTATTCCTTTTTTAAGAGGGAGGTGAATTAATTAAACTTTCACTGTAAAGCATCCATAGCATCAAGGGAAAGTTGACTCAACGTCATCTGCTTCACATTCATCTTGAAACACAGTCATTTTATTCTCTGCAGTGTGAAGTAGTCATGATTTTGTTTTATTAACTTTAATGCAGTCATTTTCCTTCAGATGCTGTGAGTGAGAGAGATGAAAATAGAACTTCAGTATGAGTAGTACAATTTTGTTCGCTGTGAGGAGCTGACAGAGAATGTATGACTGTTGTGGAGTTAGATGATGAAAAGATTGTGTGATTGTTGAGTAGGGGACTGAAGTGACGGTGATGTGACGCAGGAGCCTCGCAGCAGGAGCTCCCATTTCAGTCCATTAGCAATCAACTGTCAGGGCACTGGGGAAAACTGCAAGCTATAGAGCAAGCCAATTAGGACAAGGTGTGTGTATGGTGGTGTGTATGCATGTGTGTCACAGTGTTCATGATTTCTCCAAGGGCAGGAGAGACTATCAAGAGCTACATATGACCAAACAAGCCCTTGACAGCAGTGTCAACATTCAGTAAATGAAAGGATTTCATGTGACATCTGAAAAAACTAAATTAGTGAGAATAGACCGAAGAAATATGCTGCACTTGACTTCACAAATGGCACATTGGGTTACAGGGCTGATAGGTAAATGCAACCAAATGACCAGAGATGTGCCATTTGCTTGCCAAATTTTCACTATAGTGGGTCACATTACATGATAAAGTTTTTGAATCAAACAGGACCTTGTTTATATTAAACAAAGCTGTTGAGAGGGTTCCTTTTGTTTCATGGAATAGACTGTGCCCATACAAGTTCACAGAAAGTGCCACTCTGAGCAGCTTTTGCCAGGCGCTGACAGTCGTCAGCAGAAATGACAGCTCATTATTCAGCTGTGGGACCACTGTTAAACTCTTCTTCACAACTTCAATAGCTTTTTCTCATGTTTGTGCTGAATCATTTAGACTGCAGAGGAATGGGATGAGAGCTGAACAGTCAGCCAACTGATAAGCATGCAATTTCAACATCACTATCACAAGCATGTGCACAGAATACCACTTAACCAAAAGGCAGCACTCTGAATATACTCATATAAGTCAGGCGTATCAAACTCACTTTAGTTCATGCATCACATACAGTCCAATTTGATCTTATGTGGGCCGGTCCAGTAACACCATTGCATAACAACCTATAAACAATAACACCTCCAATTTTTTTTCCCTTTTTTACTGTAGAGAAATACAAGTACCTTCTGAAAACGCTCATTACTGATAGCAAAGGCAGGGAATCATTTGTCCCAAGTGCTGTCAAGGTAATTCATTAAATTAGGAATTGGTAGACAAGGATCCAGGGTGGCGCGCCTTTGCAGCAGTTTGTGATATGGTGTATAGTGTGGGCCAGATTGGACTTTTTGGTGGGCCGGTTCTGGCCCACACGCTGTACGTTTGACACCCCTACTCTTACTCATAAGCTGTGGTTAATAAATCACGGACTAATATTTTATAAGTAAATAATGAACAAAATTAATTTTTGGGTTACCAGGTGGTAATTAAGGTGAAGCATCTCTTTGGCAGTCATTTTGGCAGAATTTAAGCCAAAAAGTATTCATTGGTGAGTTACAAACCTCACATGTTAACTAGACAACGTAATTGTCATGCCCCCATGCTTCTGGGTGTCTGGAACGTGCAGGTCCTTCAAACAAGCTTGGCATTTGCTCATTGTCTTATGCTGGGAATGGTCAAATGAGAGCTGGTGAGCCGTCACTCTGGCCAACATCAAATGCAGTGGTAGACTGAGGGCAGAGGCAAAAAAGGGGCACCTAGAGGGCACTTTTTCATGTTGTCTAGGACATTGGGCCACTCTACGAGGACTTCATCACATTTTGTCCACATGAAGGCCACTCTAGAGGGTACGTTATTTTTTCTCCACTGGAAACACACTCCAGAGGGCACTTTATCCTATTTTATCTACTGGAAGGACACTCTTACAGGCACTTTATTACATTGTCTTGGACATTTGGCCACTCTGGGGGACACTTCCTCATGTTTTATCCATCATAAGGGCATCCAAGAAGGCATTTTTGCAGTGCTTTTTTGAATATGGGGGCACTAGGGGGGTGATTGCTCTCCCTGTCCACCCCTTGACTCCGGTAGTGATTAATTGTGCTATGCTGCTGCTACGTGCCACTTATAAGCAATGTACTTTCCACTGTTTGATACCATTTGGACCTGCAGGCAACCATGTAAAATTGTAGATCATGCCATAATGTTATACTGGAAGATAATCACCACTTGCAGGAAGCTGTTACCAATGAAAGCCAGACTTATAGTGTATAATCCCCATAAATGACACACCATCCATATATGCCAGTAAAGGATATTTGCCACTGGAGTTTGACTGGCAAGTGATCACGAGTTGCAGTGTAGTGCCATACCTTAATCTGTAATTATTCTACTATGAAACTATGAACTTCATAGTTCATTGTCTCTCTCTCCTTCTTATTCTTCTGCTGTGAGTCTGCATGAGACTTCTTCCTACCAATTAACAACATGACAGTTCACTCCTGAGAGAGTGTGCCATGATCACGTTCACGTTCATTAGTTGCAAACTGATCCGTTCAGTTCACTGTTTACCACAAACATGAGCACATTCAATGAATGTTCACTCTTTTAGCACATTCATGCACAACAATGCCAACGTCAACAGTAGCATACCACTAACAACTGGCATGTGGCACCAACCCAAGAGAGTGATACTAGTAGCCACTTTTCCATCTCAGCCCTGCAATCACTTGGGCTCACAACTTGGAAACCCAACTGTTCTAATTCTTAAAGGACCAGTGTGTAGGATTTAGTGGCATCTAGCGGTAAGCCTGCTGATTGCAAACGCCTCGTTTCACCCTCCCCTTCCGAGGTGTGTAGAGGCAAAACTCACAAAAAACACAGGTCTTATCTAAAACCAGTGTTTGGTTTGTCTGTTCTGGGCTACTATGGCAGTGCAACATTTAGACTTACGGCCTCTGTAGACATAAGAGGCTCATTCTAAAGTAACGCAAACACAATGATTCTTATTGTCAGGTGAATACTCATGAAAACATACTTATGGGTTTTCTATTCCATATCTGCCAAGTTCTGCTGATAAATCCCTGTAAATCTTACACACTGGACCTTTAACTGACAACTTACCCTTACAAGTTACACATTTTGTACAGTGATACCCCTATAATATACTGTAGTTAAGGTTAATTGCATAAACCCTGACTCCACTTATACTAATGTCTGCAGGCCTGACTGTGGCTTGTTGGTGCATAAAAGGGTGTGCAGCTGCAGATCAGTGAGTGCGTAAGTGATCACACCTTCCCTTCCAGCAGGAAAGAGTTGGCTGTCTAAGCACGAGGCTTCCTGCAGCCTAAATTAACCCGATCGTTCTTTTCCTGCCAGACTGTTTCCTGAGTTAATGAGCCATTGCTATAGCCTCTTACAATAGAAGTGAGCAGCTGCAGAGACCTTGCTTTGTGTGTTACAGTTCAACAAAGGTGTTTGGTCTTTGATGCACTGATTTTTAATTTCAGCTTTGTTAAATAAATCAACTCTGACTTTAGTTCTCCTGTTTACTTGGTTGTAATCAGTCTTGGTTATTCATTAACAACTCACTCACTTGCCCTTGCTCTCTATCTCTGTGTCCCACGCAGTGTTTACCCTCCAACCAGTGGGTGGAGCGGATTTAGCCACGCTTCCTGCACAACAGGAAACAGAGAGCAGGGCAAGAGAGAGATGGGAAAGGCTCAGAGGAGTTGATGGATGAGCTCTTTTTACCCCATTGTCTCTGCTTTCCTCGACAGGTGCATGTTTGAGCCTTCAGCGTGATAACAAAAACAGTGCTGTGGCTTTTCAGCTTGTTTTCCAAACATTAGACATTATTTTTGAGTGGAAAGCTTTTGTGGGTTGAACTGTACAGGCATATACTGCAGCTATTTATACAAAGCTGTGGGTCCGAAGTTTTCTCTGCAACAAAACTGCAATGTTCTGCAACTGTTTAATATGAGAGGGAAGCAATAGTGAAGGAGCATGAAACAGCACCGAAAATACTTTTCACAATTTAAAAGCACTTGCTCCACCCCTACCTAATTATATTAACTGATGAATGAAGCCAAATTAAACAGATTACATTGATCTCAGTGAAATTTGGACTTCTCACATGCAAAATGCTAAATAACATCCAGCAATGTATGCTTAAAGTAATTGAAATTACACTATTGGAAGGGATATGCATAAGACTGCCGTTACACTGTCATAAGTACGTCAAGACACCTTCATGCACATGAAGAAGTCTTTAGCCCCAGGATGTCAGGAGCCAAACCCATCAGAAAACCCACATGAGTACTGTATTCCCTGTTGTCAAACTGGCCACTGTCGGTCTCACAGGCTGTGTTCAGTCCATTTCACATCCCAGGGTGCGTCTATCTTTTTTTCCAATCAGTTTAGACAGAACCGTGCCCACTTCTGCATGACACAGCATATGACAGCTAGAGTTTGCAACTCTAATGGCAGCTGATAATGGCCACTTTAAGTACTTCATTTCATGAATTTACTGCTTGTCAGAGTATTAGTGGTAAATGTTAATAAACATTAACTGCATCTTAAAAGCACAGTCTCACCTGGAAGATGGAGTCACATTGGCAATGTCATTTTATGATGATTTTCAGCTTTTGTGCTCCTTGTGCAGTGTGAAAGAGAGATTTAATATTTTTATTCAGACTCTAAGGTTAATATTATATTAATATTATAGCTGGATTGGAACAGGAACTGCATTCAAATATTTTGATAAAAAGTAGAGGATGTTGAGGGTACACATCCACATGATAAAACATTTTAGTGATTCATTGTATTTCTCTATTCTGTAGATTAAAGAGTGAATAATTGGTGTAAACTTGTTTTGACTAGACTGCCCTTGGTTACAAAATATGAATTCTCTTCAGGAACTGTTGACTTAAAGGTGCAGGAATCCGTTCTGAAGAAAAATAGCTGATTGGTGAGTCACGGACTAGATTTTCCAAATCCTGAGAACAGAAGTCTAGTTTTCTCTCAGACACTTGAATTACATTATGCATTACGGTTATTATGGAATCTTTGCCCAAATGGCACCAAAAATAAACTGCCAACCCCAGTTTTAAAATATAAGACAAATAGATAAACTTTACTGGGAGAAATTCACTTGTTATAGCAGCTGAATGGTCAAAAGCAGAGTAAAAGAGTGAGTGAGTGATAAACAAAAATCTAAACCTAAATAAAATAAAAATAAAACAAATAAAATAAAAATAAAACAAAAATTAAAATAAAAGCTAAATAGACTACACCTTTCACATGCAGATATGAGCATGATTGTCTGAAGCATTATACCAAATAAATATAAAAATATTGCCCTGCTAATTGGACAAGTGCGCAGAGATCAGATTGCACAGGATACAAGTAGGAAAATTCAAGTTGTACAAGGTGTAACAAGTTTAAAAATGTTAATGCTATGGCATTAAAAACAGATCATCAATCTAGGTCGTTGAGGTTGTTGGTCTCAATTACTCTAAGCTCTGTTCCAACACATCAGAAGCTATCTGGTGGTTTGTGATATGATAGTTACATGTGTAAAGCCCCAGTGTTGGCTCCTGTGTTGTAACAGGATCAGGACATGTCTCTGTCAAGGCTTAATTTTGAGCTGCTGCTACAGAAAAGGTCCAGACATGTCTGACATGTCGTGCAAGAATAAAAGCCAGAATTAAAGCAAGAATGAATTCCTAAAGTGTGTGTCAGACAGCTCATATTGTCTTGCAGAGAACCTCTCCTTCATACTGTCGGAGCTATTACACTGCAGATTCAAATCGAAAATCAAAAAATCAAAACTTTAAATGCAGTTAATGGATGAAATGCATGTTTCCAAATTTGGAAAAGAATTGCTTGAAATGAAAATATGTTGCATTTTTTAATCAGACAACAGATTTTGACACAAGCTGCAGATTTATTAGTGAAGCAACACACCTCCACACACACAGCATTTCATTGTGTCCCCCGTAGCATCATTATTGCTTTGAATGCCTTTAGCTTGTTCATACCAGTCATCAGTTGCTCAATGGCATACCAACAATACCAAGGCTGACTCATTTGTTTATAACAGGCAGAGAAATGAGAATTAAGGTGAGGCTGCACCAACCTTTACTAAAAAAGGTAAAATATCTGCTTGACTGCTTCTCCAAACAATAAAGATCCAAACCCTATAACAGCCTACAGTACTTTCTGCATTTTTTCCTACAAATGACAAGTTTATTCGACATGCCAGAGGTGTTGCTCACAATGCAAGCTGCATGCAGCAAACAGTTTGTCTGATTTGTCCTATAACGTCACTGAGTTCTCACAGGACCACAGCTTGAATTGACTTTGTCACGGTGCATGGGAGGCTTTGTAGGAATACAATGACTTTCAGACGGGTTAGAAAAATGACACAGAGTGTCCATCTGAAGAGGCAGTTTGATTGCTTTGTGTTCTACCACGCAAGTTGATGCACAGAAAGAAGAAAAGCCTCAAACAGGAGGTGTTGGGGTCAAATAGTTCATGGAGACAGGCAGTGTGAGTCTCCTGGTGAGAGTGCTCCTACAGTCTTTTGTTTGTGTTATATGGATCGACCTTTCCAGCTACAAAACGTGATAATCAAGCACAGCATGCACATGCAGACACAGGCACACCACCTGAACTCAATGACATAAACACTGAAAGCAGGATGATTACTGAGTAGCTAAGCATTAAGGCTTAATGGTTCATGGTATTGATTCACCTGGGTATCACAGAGGGATATTCAGTAAGTAAGGTATAAGTGATGTGCTGGCTCTGAAAATGGCCCTGTATGTACAGAAAGAGAGTAAAATGAAAACGATGATGAAAATTACTATCTTAGATATTCACAGTTATAATCTTTTTCATAAAATCAAACTCTGTTTTTGATGCTGTTTAATTCTATTTGATTCAGAGTTCCCCTCAGGACATGTTTTAAAATAGCCTAAATACTGTGCTCTGAGTAATATTTTGTTTAACATGGTTTTCCCACATAAAAAGTATAACAAAAACTTTGGAAAAACGGGACTGGAAGCACATCTGCTGAGTGAGAAATTCTGGATCTGGCCTCATGCCCTGCTTGTGCTTAGTTTAAGAGCAGTGTGCATCAAGATGGCTAGCATCAGAGGAAACATCGCAGAGATTTAGCCATACATGTTTAGGCCTCAGTCTGATGAGGAGTCTGTTACTACAGATGTATCAGAATGATTAGTGTAGTTAGGATCTTATGTTGTTTGTTGGCTTGTTAGCTTGTAACTAGCAGTGGCAAATAGAGCTAATGCTAACTCTCGCTCTCTGTGCTTACAAGTACGATCTGCACTGGAGGTTTCAGGTTTCTTTGCCTGCGTTTGCATATTAATGCATTTTTATTAGACAGCGACTGGCTTTCAAAATGTGTTTTGTAGCAAATCTAGCTCGCCCGGGCACATTTGAATCTCTTCAGGTAAGTGTACAGACACCATGATGGGAAAAAGGCAGACTATAGACAACTTTTAAGTATATAATTATAAGTATATTTGGCTTTACATTCTGGGACATGTAGTTTTTCACTCACACTTGCTGTTACCCAAGCAACCACAGGTGTCACCAAACCAACCTGACCGGAATCTTACTAATTATAACTTTAATGTATTTTAAGACTATAATGTTCCAAAGTTAAGATGATTCAACTGACAATACTTGTCTGACCAGCAGGCGACTTGCAAGTATATGCATGAGGACTGCACTGAAAGTGATACGCAGTTGACTGAGATCACACAGTTTGTGCAGTGACAGATCTGACATCTCAAAAATCAAGCCTTGGGCTGTGAACTAGTGCCTCATGGGACCACAGGAACAGAACTCTGTGTGTGTGTGTTTGTTCCATGTTTGTACTGCATGTCCACACATTGTCAAGCCCTACGACAGATCCCAGTGACAACATCAAACCTCTGATACTCTTCACAGGGATGGCCTGAGGGTCAGATCTCTGCTTTCCTTTCTTAGAACTGCTCTTCTTTGCAGTGTAGATGACCCGACTGTGAGAGAGTGAACAACATGGAGGCTGTGCTCCTGCAGCAGCACTGAACTGATCACGTTTCCCAAGCAGGAGCTGAAGCATCCTGCTTTGCTTGAGTTGGCATTGGAGTGAGAATTAGCATATTCTGCTCCACTGAACATTTGAATGTCTTTACAAATGCCATCTGGGTTACTAAGATACAGCAGATCTTCAGTGAGGAAAAACAATGTTACAGTGCAGCCCTGTCCTGCAGGATGTTTATTGTACATGTGAATTCCACATAGTGGAATAGTTTGACTGGAGTGTTTGCATAACACAAATTCATCATTTATTTCTGATAAATAGGGCTATTGTGATTGGCTATGTTCTAATTTCAACGTGATTTCAAGATGATGTGTCACGCTGTGCTTTCCCTTTTTTCTTCTCTCTCTTTTTTTTTTTTTTTTTTTTTTTTTTTTTTTTTTGCTTTGTCATGCTGTGTTGAGCTGTTGGATGCCGCTGTGCTGTGTGTTGGGCTGTGTCGTCGGCGTGTGTTGTCCTGCAGGTTTTATCAAGACAGACGCTGAGACAGGCTGCATCACACCTCTAATGAAATCTGTCAGCGCCGACTGCACTCTGCGAACCGCACTCAGGGGTGATGCAAAGATAGGTAGAGAGTTTGTGTGCGAGGTTATGTGTGTGTGTGTGTGTCTGTTTGAGTAATTACGCACTGATGAATAAAGCGCTGTGCCATGCTGGGGTGCCTCACTCCAGTGGGTTCAAACCAGAAGAGCAGACAGCCACAGCCTCCCTGCTTAGACTGACTGGGACTGAACAGAATACTAATGTGCACAGGAGGCAGAAGGAGCTAGAGGAGACACAGTGATAAAGGGAGGCAGAGGAGTGTGAGAGGAAAAACACAGGGAGGGGCATTAAAGACTGGGTGAAATCCTTAAAAGCTGCAAAGACTACGATGGGATTGGAAAAAGGAAGAGGTCATGGAGGTGAAGCATGAATCATAAAAGAGATAAAATGCCAAACATGAGTGAGTGCAGGAATTATCAGAGCATCAAGCGCTGATGTGATGAGACGTGTTCACAAAGACCACATCTTTTCAGCAATGTCAATGACACATCACAGTGTTAGAGCCAGCTAATAGAATAGAATAGAATAGAAATACTTTATTAATCCCCAAGGGGAAATTCATTAATGTAACCATTATGGAGTTTGTGAGCAGGGAACTCCATCAAACATAATGTATATGTTATATACGGTGAGAATTCATCGGGTTTGTATGGCTCTCTGTGGAGATGACATGGTTGTTAGACACATTTTGTCTTTGTTTTGAATTAGATTCTTTACTCAGTTTGCATGTGCAGGTTTAAAGTAAAAGCCTGGAATATATTTACTGTAATAAATCACAAAATGCCAATGATACTGTTTGTCATCAGAGATTAAGGAACATGCTAAGCTGAAATACTCTCTTCATGCCCTCCTTAATAATTGTGTGATTTTTTGCCCGTTATTAGAGTTCAGATTAATGCTGAAAGGTCAATGAATGAGTTTAAGAGTTGTCACACATCATTATTAATCTTTTAGAAGTAGTTTATGTTTATCACAAATAAATTGAGCAATATGTTCTCTTTAATATGGATGCTGGCAGGCAGTGAGAGAGTCATTTAACTCGACAATTGACAGACCATTTTGTTATAAACAGCTGATCAGCTTACAGTGTAGGACTCATCACTTATGTCAAGTGACAACTGCGTCAACCATTGACGATATATTACATAGGATTTCAGCCTATTTTACATACAGTGTATGACTCAACTTCCTTATTTGGACTGCAGAACTCATTGTTTGATGTGTAAATGTTACATATTGATCTTTTAAAGTATATGTCAAGGACAAATTTAACTAAATCCTTAACTTTGTTTCCTTTCTAAAGGAATGGCAAATGAAAAGATGAAGATGTTTTTAGAATATCTGGGTATGAATCATGAAACTAGCTGAAATATTACAAAAACATGGGACAATGAAAGATTTGAGAACAGAAGGAGAGAAGAAAGCAGCCTGGGGTAATGTGCTGAATACAAATCCTGATGTCGTCTCGCTTTTCACAGTGTCTCCTCCGTTTACTCTCTACGGGTGACCGCTGAATTCAATTCAAGTTTACAATTCGGTGACAAAACAAAGTGATAGATTGTTCATGTCATGTCCAAATAGGGTAAGAAGCAAGGATGGTTGCACAGTGATGGAGAGAACGTGGCATCATGCTCACTTCTCATGTCACATAATAATTAAGGAGCATTAGTATGCCATTCATTTTCCGGATGTCACTTAAACACTGATCACTGCAGTGTGAAGTTGTTGAGCTGCATTCCCTGAATACCAAAGCAGCTACTTTCTGTTGTTCACTGATTCCAAACATTACAACCATTCTCATGCAGGGAGTTTGCATGGTGTGACATTTTCACATCAGGGATGGGTACATTACATTTTTGGTGATTCATTCTCTGGCTGCCCTGACATTTTATGCCCTATTACCAAATACAGCCCTTCAGTTTTCATTACAATGTCTATGCTTGGAGTTGTGATGCAAGATACACCCTTCATCCTGGCTTTCTGGCCTTTGTCTGAGTTGCATGGCAACTCCTGTGACAATCGGTGCCCCCCAGGTTACATTGCTGTGGCACACATTATGCAACCCTAAGGGAACACTTTAAAAAGGCTTCCTCTTGATGTGTTTTTTGAGGTCTTTCCCCAGGTCCAGCTGAAGCTTTGAAATTCAAATTCATATTAACCACTGAAACCCTTGAGCTGAAGGGGTTTCATCTTTGGTTATTCATCATTATGGGAGACGTGCATCATTGTTGTTCTCTCTTTTGTCTTTTAAAATGTAATAAAATATTACCACATAACAATCAAAATGATGCTGTTTGGTGAAAATGTTCATCAGGTGCTTCCGGTATATGTTTGCTCAAACACGCAGCTGAAACTAATATATCAGTGCTAAAAGTCATGGCTGTGTTATGAGACAATGGGTCCCTGGACCAAGGCACGTACAGCACCCCCAGAGCTATTCTGCTGTCAAACATATTTGAATTACTTTGCCTGTTTTATTGCAGGGTTGCTGTAGCCCAAGTATGTGCTGTGCAGCTGTACGTGTAACTGTAAATGAACAAAAAAGATGATATAACTAATTATATCAATCCCTGTGTCTGCAGTGGCTCAATATTAAAGTAAAAAAACTGTGAACTAGGAGTGTTAATAACAGTCACTTCAGACTGAGGCTCTGTCTGGGACCCACTCAACCTTTGGGCTTCTGGACCTCTTCCTGGTAGGCCTGGTCAGTAATCGATGCTAAGGGGGCATTATGGTCGATTGAGGCTATCATCAGAGGAGAAGCTGGTATTTCTATTTCTACTATAATAGATTTCTTTTCGTATCGTGGCTGACTATTGAAAAAAAAAAGATTTGATTCTGAGAAGCTGTAGTTTCATTTAAAATATCTAGCAAGGAGTTACAGCCTGTTTCGACAGACATCCAGAGAAATACATTCAGAAATGTAAGGCCAAAATCTGTCATGATGCAGTGTCAAGCTTTTTAAAAGTTTAGGTTTGTATGACATCCAGAGATGCCTTTGTGCAGCCTTTTCTATTGGATGTAGCCTTGGCCAGGAGGAGAGGTCATCAGATGGTGTCCAGCCTTTACAGAGTATTTCAACCCTTACCCAAAATACTCTCGAGCTGGCAGGTGAGCAGTGGTGGCCAAGCAGTGCCCCTCAATTCCAGGCTTCCAGCTAGTGTCCTCTTTATGCCAGAGCCAACACAAGGCTCTGTCTGTCTGTCTGCCCGTCTGTCTTCCAACCTTTGAACAGCTGCTTTCCTCTTGTGTCCAACTTTTGTCATCAGATTCCACACCGACTGAGTTGGGAATCCTCATCATCCCCAGTGTAAACAAGCCTCTTCCCCTCCTGTCCCGACTTCCCTGGACAAGTTGTTGGTACTTGGTTGTCTTTCTTTCTTTCTAACTCAGCCCTCCCCCAGATGACTGTTAGTTCCACAAGGATGATTTTATTTCCCTCAAGAGACTTTGAGAGTTTTGGACAGTACCACCTCTTGGAACTGGAGTTTTCATTCTTTCCCTCAGTCTTTGACTGCAGCAGATTCAGCTTGTCTTCACCCTGGACAACAGACCTCTGTCCCTCTTTTATGAAGATGATGGTTCTCAGGAGCATTGGTTTTATTTTGGCTGAGTATTTCTTCTCCTTTTCTGCTCCAAGATATCTACAATATCACACACACCTTGCTGTGACACCATATATATCTCTCATGGGTCAAAGCAGTTTTTACACCTTGATATCATGGCCATGGTTCTGTGAGCTCCACACAACTTAGAGAAGGGGTCATCACTCATTCCCCACCTGTGCGAGGCTCATTTATGCCCCCAGAAGTAGAAGAGTCAAAAACAAACCTGCTGATGTTAGAGGGTTTAATAATGTAGCTCTTGAGTAAGTGGCAAAATTGGAGGCAGAGCTCATTCTTCACATGTGAACAGACATTGTCCTAAGAATTAGGTCAGGACATTGTTCACATTTGCCTGTTCACGCATGCAACACACAACAGGAGATGTTGGAAATACTCTGTATGGTTTGGCTGAGAGGTGGGGCTTGGGCAGGAGTATGCAGAAGTCAGGATATGATGCAAAAGGTCTGCTGGCTAACGACTTCTCAGTGATGACTGTTTTAGGACTGATATCAGTACTACATGTAATCACACATATCTGCGATATCAACGAAAGAGTGGAAAGGAATATGCAGGCAAGCAAATAAGAGAACAGAGAAGCTACACTCCATGCACAAAGATTCCACAATAGAAAGAAAGTTGCAGCATTTTTGATCTGTGTCCGGCAGCAGTATTAAAGGACCATATGGAAGAGCAAGAGACCGAGTGGGGAAGTATTTGCAGAACTTTGAAAATGAGCAGTTTACACACCATTTTTGCATTTGCCGGTGTACGTTGGAGTATATGTTATTCCTGGTTAAACCAGCACTAACACTGGAGATTACAAGATGGCAAAAACCACGTGAACCATGTGGGAGAGTGACAGTTAGTCTTTAGTGGTATGCCGCACCGAGCATATTCTGAACACTAAGCTGGCACTTTGATGTAGTCATGTCCATTACGTGTGGCCTAGCATGTCAAATTACATCTGCTCTACAGGACAACCTATTCAGGTGTCATTTGTTTTTGGAAAAGGGAACAACTCCAGAAGACCTTAGAAGAATAATTTTGCTCATTAAATATTGGCTGTGCTATAATAATGTATCAGGTATAATAATAATGTATAACAATATAAATACCACATTTGAAGTTAAATATTAACTGCTGAAATGCAGTTTTCCTCATACAAGTTTGTTTTACCCAGCTTCACAGATATTTATGTAAGGTGGCCTGGTCCAACACACAATGCAAGATTGCTTGCCAACTCTCCTATCTTTCAGATGGGTGAAGAACAAGATGGTTACTTGTTTCCCTGCGAGATATGTATCAACGATGACTGTGTTCCATTTCCAAGGCTACAGCCCAGCATTTCAATGACCTGCAGAAACACACTTGGCAACACCTCCACAAGTGAAAACAAGGCGAGCTGGAGATGCCCAGACCTTAAGCAGAGCCTCATAGATGTAAAACTCAGAAGTATTTTCCAGCCATCTACAAACGTGCTTCTTTCTCTTTTTCTTCACTCTTTCAACAGTGAGGGGCCACATAAGTCCAGGAGGCAGGCCATGTTGTTAGATCCAACACTTATATTTCCTAGACAGGCCTTGTTAATACCCTTGAGACACTCTTTAACTTTTGTTCTGTTTTTATCTGTCAGGGTATCATCAAACCATTTTCTAAGATTGGGTTCCCTTGTTTGTTTGGGATCTTTTCCCCTTGAATATGTAGCTTGAACTTTCAGTTGTATGCCCTTTTTGCCCTTTTGGATCACCGGACACCTTGATTTCTTGGGCTCAAATGTCATCTTTACCCGAGTGGCCATGCTTTACATTTATACCGGTCAGGGAAAACAGTTAGAACAAAGAGAAAACTCTGAGAACTCAGAGGACAACACTACCAGGAAATCCTACCTCATTTGACCCAGCTGCCTCATCCACAGTAGTATTCAGCTGAAAGGCTTAAAGTTTTTCACAGCCACAAGTCTTATCTAAAATTTTATCAAACAATGTCATCCTGTCTCACCATGCATTACTGCTAAGCTTGTTACCATGACGAACTCCCCCACTGTAAGCCACACCACAGTGCGTTTGCTTTAGATCATCATAACTCAGGTTTGGCTTGGTTCCTGTCACCGTATCCATGGTGACACACACACAGATGATGTATCAAGGAGCCGCTTATTCTTAAGGTCACCTCTGTCAACTGCAGCCTCCCTTGCTTACATGACTCACTGCTAGTGCTGGCACTGCAGCATTGAAATGGAATCAAATCAAATCAAATAAAATCCTTGCTCAAAAACGAGAGCAACAATGCTGAGGAAATGTAATATGATACAGACAGTGAATAACAGTCTGCAGAGGAGGAAGACTTTTCAGACTATGTTGTGATGAACATGGTAATGACTATGATGATAGTGATATAATTAGGTCATGTCATTTGAATAAAAATGTTGGGAATAATGATGATGTAAAAGTTATGTCAAGAATGATATATGCAATCATGATGATGATAATGCCGATGAAAATTTGATCAAGAAAGAAAAAAACATTTAACATGATCATTTTATAAGATAAAATAAAATCCTTGTTTGTGAAACAGGTAACATGGTAGTAATAATGCCGTAGGATGTAGTATAATAATGACATCCAATGACAGATAGATGATTATGATTATGTAATCGGGTCATTTAATGGTGTAAAAATTATATCAAGAATGATAAAAGTAACGTAGAAAATGATAATTATAGTATAGGTGGGTGGCGGAGGGGACAAGTCCATCCCAACTTCTGAAAAACACGCAGTTGCTCCCCAATAAATTATGTCAAAATAAATTATTTCATTTTAAATGTATTGTATATATAATAAAGTCCAGCACTTTTGTAGCAATTTACAAATTTGCACATACATCACTTTCTGTTGTGGGGTGGAAAGACACGCTGTAATGCTGAGCCAGTCAGTACCTGTATATCTGTGGCAAACACTTCATCACAAGTTTGCTAATGATATATTACCATTCATAAGTCACTCAAAATAAGCTGACCCACCCTCTAATAATGAACCAAGTAAAGTAAGTGGAAGTGGGTCTGATTTCTTTTAGCTCATAGTCAGGTCATGTCACAAGTACAAATAGTTATATAGCTCTCCAGGTTATGATGAGATTTTCACCCTTGATTGTGGCCAAACAGTGGTTGTCTATGTGTTCATAAATGAGAAATATACAGTCAAAAGAAATGTATTTGTGTCTTAATACATAACGTTGTAAGCATGTCACAGTAATATCTTTCTTTTCAAATATTTTATCTTCTTTAATGCTGCACAGAAAATGAACTATGTTTTTTGAAAATGGTTGCCGGAGATTACATGTTTGTGCAAAGCCTCTATAAATGCTGGAAGTAAGGTTGGTTTGGTCTAAGAAGCTTGCAGTTACTTAACTCTGCTCCACTGAAGCTGTAGTTCCTACAGCCACACACACACACACACACACACACACGTTTTGTCAAAAATCATCATGCTCAGCCACCAACCAACTCTAGCCACCCTTGCCCCATGTGGTCGTGATTTAACACTTTTGGTTGACAAACACACACACGCACAGATACACAGTGACACATATATATGTCACATACACATACATGCAAGTTCACAGATGCATGCTACACACACATCCACAGTGTGTGCTTGTCCCTGACTCTTTCTTTCTCTTGCACCCACACAGACGCACTCATAGACACTTACATTCACACAGACATGGAAAGAAACATTTAATTCAAATACTGTACTTCAGGTCCTCGCACTTTCACTCAGTTGCATTGCAGAGCGAAATATTGGAATAAATAAAAGTTTTGTTTTTCAAAGCCTTTTATTTTGAAGCAACAAAATCAGGTAATGTTGGGTTTTCATCAGCAGCAACTTAAAGGAGCAACATGTAGCCACTGCATGTGCAAAAATGAGTACAGCAATGCAAAAAGCAAGTTGGAGCCATAGACAGTATATTAAATAGGTTATTTAATATTTAATATTCCGTCAGTGGCTGAAGAGAGCTGTTTCACCTTGCCCTTTCTTCTTCAGACTGGATTAAGCTTATCTAAACAGGCTGCAGGAACACTGCAGAAGTACAAGACAAGCACAACATTGCAATTTGACAATAACAAGTAATGACGAGTCCTACACTGTAAGTTGATCAGCTGTTTATAATTTTCAATTATCTGTCAATGTAAAGGTAAACCTGTTATCCTGAAAACAAAAGTCCACTGCAATAACACACTGTGGATGATGAGTTAGGCAGCTGCTTGTCTCATTGCCTGCCAAACTCCATTAACATATTGCTCAATTTAAAAGTTATAAACGGATTTGGTATTACTTTGAACTCTGATTAATGTGAAATGGACAAACAAAACAGTAATTCCTGGCTGGAATGGAAATTACAAAGGGAGATACTGCAGCTGCAGTGTTCATGTCAAATGAAGCAAGTATTTCGACTTAACATGTGTCCTTAATCTTTGATGATGCATCATGGTCATTTTATGATTTATTGCAATAAATATAATTAATATAATATAAAGACTTCTCCTTTACCACGACTCCTATATACTGAAAGCAAACATGAAACATAAAAAATAAAGCAGATACCTGAAAGTACAAACAGCGATTCAGGAGAGAAACTTAACTTCAAACCACAGAGATTCAGTTAGAAGCTACAAAAGTACTGAGAGTTGATCTCTCGCAGACATTTCTCTCTAGTCTCTCTACACAGACATGCATTGAGTTTGGCAATTGTGTGCTATAGACACTCTGTTAAGGGAAAAGGTGGAGTCATCATGGGTTGGCCACGGTGGCAAGAAGTCACTCTGGAAAAAGATCCATCTCGGGCTCAACTCAGCACAACTGTGATAAAACTAGTAATGGAAATAGAAATCAGTGTGGCACAATTTGACTCAGTGGGGCAAAAAGTGACACTGGAAAAGGACCATAAATTCTACACACTTGTCTTTTAATGCAGTAATAATATAAAAGGATCATTTATTGTTTGGTTGCAGACTTGAGTACTGTTTTTTCTACTATACTGAATCTACACAAACACAGTGCCAGTTGCTTCCACCCCCTGCCCTTGCTGACTGCCCTGTCCTCTCATCCAGATGGAGTAGCATGTAATTACAACCAGTTAAGCTGCCCAGAATCCTCTCTGACTCTTCAGAGAGCTTGAAAAGATTGTGCTCCTCTTTCCAATCTACAGTGTGTCTACTAAAGGTCACCCACTCTCTTCTTTGTCTTCTCTCTCCTCTCCTTTTTCTGTCTTCAGTAAGCCTTTCTGCAGTGCACCTCCTGCATATTAACAACACAGGGGACTGTTTGAAGACTGACCTTTTTTGTAGAAAGAATCAAATCATGTTTTTTTCAAAACATCCAAGTGGGTTTTTTCCTTGAATCTTGAGTACCACTACCAAATGGTTATGGTTTAAGTGACAACTTCCTACAACTTGTGCATCATGTGTTGGCAAACTGGTGTGTGATTGACCATCAGTAAATGAACCTGGGACTTTCTAATGTGGTGAACTTTCCTCCACTAACCACAGGGTTTAGGACAACAAGCTCCTGTGTGTTGTCTAGTTCGCTGCACTCTGTCTTTTAATGAGGACACGTGTAGCTCGGTAAACAGAGGTGGGAGCCAGATGATGTGTTGAAGCTACAGAGGTGTCTCTTTCTCTCAGGCGCGTGGGTAAACACGACGGGGAGCAAGCCTGGATAATGCTGGCTGCATCAGGCTTAGTGGGAGACAAATATTTATAAACCAACAAGCTGACTCATTAATCAAAGAAATTAACTTACAATAGCATGGTAAAACCACACAGCTATGTGTGAGCTATTGTGGGGATTTTTAGCAAAAATTAGCATTGCTTCAATTTGTTTACTGTATGAGGCATTATGTCAACAGATGTTCAGATGCTGGCATGCTGCAATCACTGGGTGTTGGATTCGACATGCAAATTAGAGACATCTGAATAGATGATGCAATTTTAAGAAACCTGTATGCAAGAGTATCCTGACACATCAAGGTTTAGGCTTTAGTCACTACAGAGGTGATTATTATTGCATCTAGGTGTGGGAGTGCAGCAGTGCTTCATAATTAAATTTTTGCATTCTGCGAACAAAATTAAATTATCTGTGGTATCAAAAATGCCTTTCTAAAGGCAGTTTGAATCATGACTAAGCATGATAGACTGTCGGGAGTAGAACAATACCAGGTTGTGACAAAGTGAAAATAACCACACATTAGTGCTGAAAGCCAAGAACATTGCACCCTCCTCTCCTCTCCTCTCCTCTCCTCTCCTCTCCTCTCCTCTCCCTCTCCCTCTCCCTCTCTCCCTCTCTCTCTCCATGGTAGTTGCCGCTGATGACTCAGAGCTCACCGGAAGCTCAACTGGATACTGAGGGATAATTACGAGAACAATGCCTGGTAATAAGCTTTACTTCAGCTGCAGGTGATTTCACTGACACGTATGTCTGACGGCATCAGTGAAAGGACTTCAGAGAAGTGTCTGGGAATACCTAGATTGGTGAATCATTATTGCACATAATTGGGCATATTCATTATGATTGGAAAGGATTTTTGTTGCCATATAAAACTCACACAGACTGTAGATATGTAGAGAATAGCAGATGCACATCCTAATATAGCCCTGTCCCTGTCGGGTTATTTTGACTGTGTTCATGTACCTTACTTGTTAAAAGGGTTAATGCTAATAAACTAATGTAGGTCAGTCTTTGTGGACAATGATTACATCCTAATAACGTATTACAAACTACATGTGAAGAAAAAAATTGATATGCAGTATGTGAATTAATAAAAAGTTCCAACCAAACATTCACTTTTGTCCTTCATGTTCCTGCGCATATGACATCAACAGACAACAACTGGGCAGCTCGTGTGAAAAAATTTTCTACTTTCTGAGCCATTGTTCTGGCTGAGCATTCATGTTCATTTTCACAGTTGGGAACAAATTTTTCTAATTACTCTGACACCACATGAATGCAGGACTACTGTACGCACAGCAGTGCTTTGAACTAAATTCTAAGTCCTCCTGATGATGATGACACTAATATGCTGATATTCAGGTCTGGTAGCATGCTAACATTTGCTCATTAGCACTAAATATAAAGTGGACCACAGCTGATTATGATTAGAATGTAATCAGTTTTACAGGTATGTTGGTAAAAAAACAACAACAACAAAGTATTCAACAATGTAAAGGGGAAAATACTCAGTATTTTATGTATATCAATAGGTGTTGATGGTAAAAACTGAAGCAATAAATTCCTCACTGCATCCTATATTTACCAAGAAAGTTGAGTTCTTCTGCTCGCAGAGCTGTGCCAGCAGTGCCTACATACCAGAATACATTGCTCCTGATGCCCACATCATATTGCTGTGTATCAACGCCCCAGCCTATAACAATTACTGTGTTGGCCAAAACATAGCATTAAGTGACAAAAATACTTATGTAGCATGTACCCTGGGCAGAGACGATAAATCAAAGCTGAAATGGTTTGTAGCTGTTCCTTAACACCAGTGGTTCTCAAACTTTTTCTTGCATGCGCCCCTTCAGAATGTGGAAAAAAGTCCACCCTTCCACCCCCATTAACAGTAATTGGGAAAACAAATGATAGAAAAAGGATTCAAGTTGCTCTGCGCCCTGTATACTATATGCTATATAGAAAGTTAAGGCATAACCAACTTTGCTATTCTTCCTGGGGGAACATGAATGCACCAAATTTCATTGTAAGCCCTCCCCTCCAGTAGGTGTTGTTAAAGTGATATTCCACTGCTGAGTGATAGTCCACTCAATATGTACTCAGCCCTATGCCAATGCGAGGTTGGGTAAAGGTCTTCAGTTCACAAAACAATCCTGGAGTTTCAGCAGAAAACAGGGTTGCAGCTAATGGCAGTGAATGGAGACCAAATGTAAATGTAAAAAAAAACACAGCCGAAATGTCAACTGTAGCATGTAGCAGGTAGCATGCAAACATGGCGTCGATCTCGCGAGACTTTGTATCTCTCTTAATGAACGCACATGTGAAAATATCACGAGATTGACGCCATGTTTACATGCTACCTGCTACATGCTACAGTTGACATTTCGGCTAAAAACATGGCGTAAATGGCGTCTTTTGTGGTTAAGTTTTAATGTTGTGGCTCGCGGACACTTGGATTACACCACACGAGCAGGATGGAGACATTTTGTGTTTACATTTACATTTGGTCTCCAATCACTGCCATTGGCTGCAACCCTGTTTTCTGCTGAAACTCCAGGATAGTTTTGTGAACTGAAGACCTTCACTCATCTTCACATCGGCATAGGGGTGAGTACATATTGAGTGGATTATTACTCAGCAGTGGAATATCACGTTAAGATCTTAAAACCACAAAAATCAAACTCATGATGACGCTAGAGGAATCACCAGTGTCACCGAGATTCATCCTCTGGGCACAATGAATGTATCAGTCTCAGTGTCTCAAAATTCAATGGCAATCCATCTAATATTAGAATGGCCTTTGGCTATCCAGTAACCTGTGCTCTCTAAAAATGTTGACTTTGAAGTTGATGATTTCCGATGTCATGACAGTTTCTGATTAAACACAGGCTGTCATATGATCCTGCAGGTACCACGGGACTTTCCTGAGGGAGTGGTCATGTTTACTCCTTTCACTGTTTGTTTCACATTATTGTTTGACTCTGCCAGCTGCACACAGTTAGTGGGAACCAAGGTCTGAAAGGTCCTCCCCTTCCTCTCCTCCCGCTTCACTTTTTTTTTTTTAACCACCCCAGCCCCTTTCCTCTATGTTCAAAACATCCCTAGAAGAAAAGCAACTTTTGCCTCTAAGAGTTACCTCATCCATTGTTTTCCGGACTTTACACTGCAACACCGTTGAACAAGGCACATTGGATGACGTGTACCTTCGACTGTATCTTGTAAACAGCCAGAGAGGAAACCCTGTGGTGTTTGTTGAAAAGAAAACACAGTGCACTGAATCACAGTATAGCCTCAACCTATGAATTATTACCACTTAGGCTCTGGGCATTAATGTAGATTATGCTGAAACAAACTGTGCTACAGTTTACATAGAATACATATAGAAATCTAAAGTATTTATGAGAAGAAGTTGTGAATCTAAAAAAAAAAAAAAAAAAAAAGAAAAGAATGGAGATGAGTAGGTACATAGATAGGCATCTGGAGCTGTTTGCAGTTTCATTCTCCAAAATAGCTTTCATGAAAAAAAAAAAAAAAATTCTAAATAGAGAGTCCATTCAACAAATCCTCATCCTGTTTTGTTTCAGGACTTTTTGACCTCAGTTGTTGCAGAGATACGTGAATCAGACCTCAGAGAGCCTGAGGGAAGTGAGTGTCACAGGTGGATTTGTAATTCAGCGACTGTCCTGACATGCCACCATCTTACATTTTGTGGTAAGAGCAGTATTTAGGGACTGACAGAGTTAAAAATATTAGGCTCTGGTTTGCAGAAAGGTCCTTGTGGTTAATTTGCATGCTCTATGCTCTGATGCTGCAGAGGTGTGAGGTGTAAACATGAATCTGACTGAGAGCTGTACTTACTATATTATGGAATGACTTCCTATTACAGGATGTAACCAAACGTTCTACCCAATAAATGTTGGCACAGACCAACAGACCACAGGAGCAGACCATTTTGGTGTTTCTCAGGCATTGCTCTCCATTGTCCACCATGTAGAGATTCATAGTTGTTGCAAAAAGCTTGAAACCTTACACTGAGGAATTTTAAGTTGCCATATTCAGTCAATGGGCCCAATTGTCAGCCAAGATATGCATTTCAATGCATAAGCTGAATGCTCCTTGAACCAGCATATGTAATTTGCTTTGCAACCTGTAAATAAGACAGCTTTAGAGAATATTTTTTTCACTTAGAAAAGAGGCTAACTGTTCTTTTGGGATACGCTAATCACTTCCCAGACCAATCTCTGTGCTGCCAGATGAGACTGATATCTTATCTGCCTGTGTGATTGATGGTCAAAACAGTGAATTTCCTAAAATTACTTTAAACACACAAAATTCTCCTGAACCATAGCGGTACCCTGCATAGTTCTTATCTCTGTTCCAGACAAAGAGGCCTCTGGATTTCATTTCCAGGCCTGTCATGATCACAGCTGCAGGGACATCACTAAATTGGCGGTGCATTGTCTGCGATATTTGTCAACATCATTACTATGATTGAATGTAAAACTTTCTGCTTCAAGTGCAACCAATAACTTGACTCATTTCTAATTCAATTTGTTTTTGTCACCGTTACCAGCTGTCACCCTTCCACACCCCCTTTCACACACACTCCAAGAAAGTGAATATAGGAGAGGAGAAGAAGCTTTGAGTGTCTGGGAGAAAATGTCGGCCAAGCCTTGTGTAATAAAATTGGCTACCTAAACCGCAAAAACTTCATCTGAGAAACAGTATCCAAAAGAAAAAACACTGAAGTGTGCAAAGTCTGCAATGCAATGCTTAGACTACTGAGAGGGCTGGGACCATATCAAACTTTTATCAGCACTCAAATGAAGCAGCAAGAAAGGTAAGCATGTAAGCGTAAGTGACGCTAACAGCTAGCTAAGTTACGTTTCTGTCTTGACTCAACCACACAAAGTCTTGGTCTCGATCAACTCTAGTCTTGGTCATGACTTGGTCACAGTTTATTGTTATCTTGACTACACCAGTGCCTCCACATACCCAGAATGGTAGCCATTCCTTGCAGTGGACACAACAGACATTTAGTAAACAGCTTCTGCTGTAATGCAGAATAATGTCTTAGCAATGACAAAAATATATATTTAAAGGGGAAATCTGTAATATATTTACTGTAATAAATCAGCTGTGGTGTCTCCTTAGAAATTTCTATCCCAGTCCCTAACTTGTGTTATTGTTTGCCTTCATGTTAATGAGAGCTGAAATTAATGCTGAATGCTCACCGAATGAGATAGTGTCTGTTTATTAGAAATCATTAATAATCTTTTAGAAGGAGTAGATGTTTATAATGCTTAAATTGAACAATTTGTTAATGGAGTCTGGCTGGCATTAAAGCAGACAGTGACTGAACTCCATGCACTTACGCACTATTGCTAGATATATTAAATGTCATACCAATAAAGCCTACTTAATTTAAATTGATTGAACTCCAGCTCCAGACTGTGTATTCTCGGAGCAGTGGGCTTTTGTTTTCTCCAGGTAACAAGCATAGCTTTATATTGACAAACAACTGACAGTTATAAACAGCTGATCAGGTTACAGTGTAGATCGTCACTTGTTATAGTCAGATTACAATGTTGCACTCACCTTGCACTCCTGCCGTGTTACTGCAGCCTGCCTGAGCTTCCTGGAGTCTGAGAAGAGGGGGTGATGGAAACAACTCACTTCAACTATAGTCTAAAGATTATTTTTATTGTTGAACAATCTGTCGATATTTTCAATAATCAGTTAGTTGTTTGTGTTAAAAAAAAATGTTAAAGAATTCTGATTAGTGTTTACCAAAACCCAAAATGACATTCTCAAATACCTTTTTTTTTTCCATGATGCAAAGTTATTCAGCACTAAAGAAAATAGAAAGTATTCAGATTCATCAAGCTGAATCAGAGGATTTTGACTTTTTTGTCCCTAAAAAATAACTGGAACCAATTAATTGAATATAAAAATAGTTGACAATTAATTTAATAGTCTATTTAAAATCATTTAATCTTTTAATTGTTACAGCTCTAAAACAGACGGTATATAAGATTTAATACTGTATACCTTTTGGATGCATAGTTGTTACACATTGCTCCTTTAAATCAAGCTAGAGTCCAACTTTGAGTACTCTTGTGTATTACATTTAAACCAACACACTGGATTGTACTTCACTGCTTCCTGTACTGTGTCTCATCCTCTTTAAATTCCACTGTAAGTGCTGATGAAATCTGTGAAGCTGTAATGTACCAGTAGGGAGTCATTTTGGACAGAGTTTATGAATCAGAGGAGGTTACACTCTTCCTGTTAGAAAAGGCAGTTCAACATTCTGCAGCCTTAAGAATGTGACACCGCTGACGGTATCCTTGCCAAGAGAGTGTGACACAATCACCATGCAATGAGAAGGTTACTCCCTCCTCTCAATTCAATGCAATGAAATGCAGTTCCGGTTAAGCTGTAACACATGAGGCTCTCTGAAAAAGCAGACTGTTGCTTTAGAAGGCAGAATT
>JAJHUR010091151.1:0-37225 GCA_027495735.1 Lutjanus campechanus
AATTAATTCACTGCTCTGAATGCTGAAGGCAGTAAAGATACCCCAAGCTAGATTTGAGGTTATTTAGAAACAGTAACACCAGTACTTAGTTTGTCCACCAGAGAGCACTGACAAGTTATTTTTTTTAACACTGTACAATTTTCCACACAGTATGTACTTTGATCCCCTTTTACCCAAACAATCATGTTTGTTATGGGTATAATATCAACATAATACACATACAACATTGTTGGACTTTTTAAAGCCTGAAATATCCAATATAGGTTGGTCTGTAAATTTAACACACTAAAATTCAGACATAATTTACATATATGTTGTCTATTATTGCTGGGTCTATCTATATTCTCCACACTAGTAATGAGCATTCTATTATGGTTAGTGTTATTAATCTAATTTCTCTACTCTGTCTTAAATTAATTTTATTTAAGATATCTAAGATGTCTGTAATGCACAGTGAGTGTTTTTATAAATGTGTTTTGTCAATCTGTGGATGTGTGGTTTGTATTCTATTTGAAAAAAACAAAATAAAACACTCCAAAAAAGGTGCCTATTATAGCATTTATGAAATTCAAGACTTTCAAATACATAAATTGTACAGACAAAGCAGGATTTCAAAGTATCCTTATATAAATACAATCAGTGAAGCCAAATGATTGATTATTTTACCTCTTCCACTGTAAGACTGGGCTTGTGGCAGCGGTTGTGTCCAAAGCCATTGCATGTTGGATCAGAGCTGGCTGTTCCCACCCTCGGAGCAGGTCTGGAGGGCAGCAGCTGGAGGGAGCCTCTCCTCTCTCTGTCCTTTCCCCTGTCAAGGACCCCTGCAGGCAGTCCTGCCCCACTGGATTCAGAAACATTATATATATATTAACAATAGAGCGTTAATAAAAGGTGATACTGATGGTTTTGCAGCCCTATAAGTATATTTACATAAAACTAGGAGAATGAAGGGAACAGCACAACAGCACTTGCCTGTACTTCCTCATTAAAGGAGGTGAGGAGCTCTTAAAGGGATTCTTCCCACCCCTGTCATTCATCCCACCCACCGGTTTACCTGTGAAGAAATAACAAAAAGCCAAATGGTGATGGGGATGAGCATAATAGGGCTACACAGTGTAGGGTGACATAAATGCAGTCCTGCAGTAATAGCTGTCCTCACTTACTCATTCTCCACTCAGTACTGCTCAACCATGAGGTGTGGAGTTCATCTATCCCCATCAGAGTAACAGGCTGAATCAACAGAGGAAATACAAAGTAATTATAAACGGAGAATACAAATAGCAAATGCAACACGAAAGTATCAAACTTAAGTTGTGCTTACTAGCTGAGCTACTTGATAAAAGCAGTTTTAAGTGCCCAGTGCAGTGTAACTTTGCTCACACCAAGCATCTGGTGTTGAAACACACATTTTTCTTGGTCCACTTGACATTCTTTCAGTTCACATTAAGGCTATGTATTGGCAAGACAATGGCAATACGATATGCATCACGATACAGGGGTTACGACTCAATATATTGTGATACTATATGCAAGGTGATATACTGCAATTTTTTTAAAAGCTAATTTTAGAAAAAATATTTGATATTACATTGAGGACCTTGGTCACTGCAGAAAAAACAAAAAAACACAAGCGAGCAAACTATTTCATGTCTTGTTTTATGTGTAGCCTTAAAACTTGTTTGTACAGGCAAATCAACATGCGCTTCTGAAGGTTCATTTTAGTACATGCAAACTACAAAGGTGAGTAGATAAATCTTTAAAAGAGTCCGACAGTTACATTCATGCTACGCTGCATGCAAAATAAAGTAACATACTCAAATGGGTTCTCAGTGCATTTTGGATTCACACACCTCTTTTTATTTAGTTGTTCACTCATGATCAGATTATCCAAAGAGTATTTAAGTACCCTTGTCAGAACAGGACCATTGTTGCACATAGATTCACAACTGCAAAAATGTTCAAGCAAATTTTACATGCATGTCTGGTCGAGGGAGTTGGAGCACAAACCTGTGTCTCTTCATACTGTCTTGGTTTCTCACACCTGGTCGTCAGTGGACTCCGCAGCCTGAGCAGACCTGCTACCCCGGCCACAGTCTTCTTTACAAAGCTAATGACTACATCTGACACACAGGATACCACAAGTCAGCAACTGTCTTCATTTGTGGGAGACTTTTGGAATTATATCAAGATTTTAAAAAAATGTATTATTCATACCTCGTCTGCGTCTCTTCACTTCTACCTGCTCACTCTGACAAACACCGTCTGCAACATCAACACTGTAACAAGAAAAACAAGATTTGAGACAGATGGTTCTGACAATATCAAATATCACAATATTCCTCATTAAGACAGTATCAGCAATGTGATGACACATTTGGATTACTAGCTTCAGTGTGTGCCTCTTATATATTATAATTATCCAAGTGCCAGTTCTGCCAAAACGTATTCAGTCTGATACAACTGTTCTGCAATACATCCTGCCTTCATGAAGGTTATAAAGTTCACTTTGTTCAAACTGTTTTAGAGAGGTGTTGATTCAACTTAATGGTTATTTTGGGAGCTGTAGTTTGTGGTTCTGTTGAAATGTATTGCATTATACAGAGAGGTATTTCTACTATTTAGTCTACCCAAGGCGATAATATAAATGGGGTAGACAAAATATTCATGCTGCAATAACACTTTTCATTGTTGAGTAAACAGCCAAGTCTGTTTAGTACAACATTCTGTACAATGGAAGAAAACTGACAAATGCCAGTTACAGTTTCCAGTCTCTAAGATATGAGTTGCTGAGTTTTGGAGATATTGGCTGTTGTGATGTCGGCCTTCTCTCGAATATTGTGGAAATAGGTAACACTAGGCTTGTGGCCACAAAATACATTTAAAACTCAACAGCAATGTCCATTTCCAAAAAACATGACCTGCTTACTCAAGCTAATCCACATACCTTGTTGTGAACTATTTTCGTTCTACTGAACTACACTGATAAAGACAATAGTATATGAAACGACATATTTTTTATCCCCCCAGTGGGATTAATGACACTGCAATGAACTGACTTGAAAAAACAAATATGGCAGAGAGAGATAAGACACACGAAGGGGCTTTTGGTAAAATCTCCTCTCAGATTTACAGCATGACAAAAAATGTAGAAAAATAAAACAAATGCTTGATAATAACAATAATAATAATAAACGTAACAAACAAGCACATAACAAATGAACACATACTAATCACATTAAGTATAGCACAGGTGTGTTTACATATTAGACTTGAATACTGATAATAATGGACAGGTTTTGATAGAGTGATGGCTGTTGTTCAAAAGTTAAGTATAATGTAATCTGTATTTTGTGGCATACTGTCCAAGAGTTGTGTGATAATCGGGAAAATGAATATCCTTTCCATGTGTTGGATATGAATGGACATCAGGATTCATTAAAAAGAATCTGTGTAATTTGGTAATCTATACTTTCGAAACAAAACATGTAGTCAAACATTACACTTGGGTGGCGGTTACTGCCTTCAAAAATAATATTCGCAAACTGTCAAACATTTATTTATGTGTTAGGGTGTGCCAAGAAGAGTTAATCAATGAACTGAAATGGAAGTTGTGAAGAAGAAAGGAAATGTTTAAGATATACATCGGCCAATTTCACAATAACGTAACTACAAGACCACACAGCATCTTAATATCGCATCACTATTTTATGCTGCTGATTGTTTACACAGGTCAGCTAGCTAACTAGCATTGTCTTATGTTAGTTAGCCGACGTTAAAGCCAACGTCAATTGACTTTTTGCTAGCTTACTCATCTCCAGTAAATGAACGATTACTTTAGCTAAATAACGGTAACCAACGCAATAAATAACCAGGGGGGTTTAACTGTGTAGGGACAATTCAACTACTATTGGTGAACATGTGCATAGAGTACAAAAACGGTCTTTAACTGACCTCTGGTAGTTCCGTTTAGCCGGTCTGCCGTGGCTCTCCTGCCTCTGTGCTCCCGCTCTGGCGCCAGGTCGCGTGGGTCCCTCTTCGCTAACGTTACCTTTCCCGGTGGGCCACTCGTTGGGCTTCTGCCCCGTAACGGGCTCAAACAGCGACGAGATTCCGTCAACTATCCATCCATACATCCCAGACAAATACGAGAAAATGGTAGCGGGATTTTCTATGCGGGCCAGGACTATTTTAACCGATAAGATGTCATACAACAATCTACGACACACAGCCTGCCGTTGACTGTTAGCTTACCGTTAGCAGCACTGTGCTCAAGCGAGAAGGATATGCGTCATTACGTGTTGATGTTCCACCGAGTGAGAACGTTATATCCGTCTACGCAAAACAGGCGGGCGGAGTTCCAAAGGACAGATGAAATGGCAACAAGGAATGGAGGAAGGACCACAAGAGGCTTCTGTCGATTTAAAAAACGAACGAACCCCTGACCGAGAAGGTAAACAGCGTCAGAGGCAGATCAGACGATCATTGGCTGCTGCTGAGGGGCTCAGATGTCAATTCTTGGTTACATAATAATGTTTAACTACATTCTACTGACTCGCTGATATTTTGGATCGATACGCAGAACTGTCTGCCTAGAAAAACAGGTCAAATGGTCATGCTTTCTGGTAGTGACATTTTAACTTATTTTGATCGAATCGTTTGACAACTGGAGGTATTTTAATTGGCAAGTTCCACATACATAAAAGAAAATGGACCAATAGAAAACCAAACTTTACATTAATTCTAATTTACATTAATCTACATTACAGTTCACCAGTCAAACTGAAAATTTGAAAGAACCAACAAAGGCCCAAATTATATTTGAAACAAGAAATTTTTGACTGTAATTGATCTATTAATCGCTCCCCCATTATTTATTTATATTTCTTTCTTTTGTCCCCCTCAAATGTATAATTTTACATTTACTGAAATTTTACGTACTTTTTATGTCATAACAAAATGCCCTGGCACTTTGTTTCCTTTTTACGTTCCTGAAAATTTTAAAGTTGGAAAAAAAAACCTATACTACGTCAACATAAATCTTTAAAAAAAAAAAAAAATCTCAATGACTAGACTAGACTAACAAATAATGATAAAATGTCTTAATTGTCTACAAATTTATTGGCTTCCTAAAACGAGAAAGTGTAACCAGTGTAACCAATTTCAACACACTTAAAAGTTAAACATAAGTTTATAGTATTCTGTACTATAAATTGTTATTTAAAATGTAGTTATGATTCCATCAAGCAAAGAAATGTGTCAATTGTTTATTTTTTTCAAGGCAGCTTACAACAGGGGGACCCCGGCTAAACTAATGCTATTTGGGTAGCGTTGGCATGGAAGACTTTTGGAACCCCTACATTATAGAAATAAACATGCTCATCGCAAGTCAAAATTATGAAATTGTCAAAAGATTTTCAGATTGATAGGTATCAAATATCTCACTAAAAGGGAAATAAGACAAATCTTAATATTTGCAGAATAGCAAAGTCTTTTAACCAATAAAAATTATGATCAATCAGTGATGTTATGAATTTGATCTATTGTCAAATTTTAAGTGTTTAGTATGTGATGTTTACGTCTTCACATTTCATAGGCCATGCAGTGCAGACGGAGAATATGCAATATGTTGAAGTGGAAATAATGCACTACGGGAAAAAACAACCCGTTTGGTAGAAGCACAATTTTTCTTGTTTTTAATTAAAATTAATCAACTGAGTTAATGTTACCAGTAATTAAGGAAAGTGCTTACAATTTGCAACCACAGACAACTAAGTTGTTCCATAAAGGCAAAAATGGAGAGAAAAAACAAAATATTTAGTTGTTGTTTTTTTTTAACTGGACTGAAGATTGAAACATCAACAGAGGACACAGTGTTCCTTATCTCAGGGATGTGTTTTGTTAGTCTGTCTGTTCGTGATAATCTCGCTCTACCTATCTGTGACTGCTAAAAATGAGCCTGTGCAGGGTTTGTTTTACTGTTCTACTGCCATTATTTTATTGCAGCTTAACAGGGTTGTATGTCAAGTGTTTAACAAGTTTACCCCATATTAAGGTTGAATAAATAAGTACTACACAAAACATCTATTATGCATGATTTCTTGAAGAATTTCATTGTGCAAAAATGACAGATACCCCATGGTATACATGAATTATGAGAGCTGCCACAAAATAAAACCAGTCTGTTTAGTTTGTAAGCACACATTTAAAATATTTATATCAACTTTATGGTAGAAACATAGATAATACATAAAAAATACGTACAGTACAGTTCACTTTTATGCAATAACGCACTCACTGACTATGTTGATCATGGACCTCCAGTATAAAACCAGTGCAAATTTGGACACATGTACAATGAACATCAGTCCTATTTACATACAGTAGCACAAGAGTATAAAAACATTAGTAGAAAAATAACAAACAGACCTATTTAAAATAATGCAAAACATTTGTTCTTGCAACAATTCAAGAGTGACCTTCAAAATACCGAAGTACAGAGAATAGAAAAATTACAAAAGAAAATAGTGAAAAATAATTTATGTGCTTATAAAAATCACAATTAAATAATTAAACGTGTCAGATATTTCTTTCTACATATTTCTACATGAATGTAAGGCATGGACAGTTGTGTAACGATATGTAGACAGGAGACATTCATTCTTTCAGTGGTCGAACAACTTCGGGTCAGGCTGGAGAACAGACGGACCTGATAAGATACACAAAGACACACAAAAGTCAGACAAAGTGGATAGTGGCCTTTTTTGCAGCATTTAGTAACATAAAATCCATACTTAAGTTGTCAAAGTGAAAAAACACTGCTGATGTCTCTCTTGACTTGGATCCTGACTTTGGTCAATATATGGGTTCACTTGAAGAAAAACAACTGGCTGTCATCAATAACTTAGTTGACAATACATTTAAGAATTGTTATTAGGACGGCTCTACTTTTCTCACCATTTGTGCTAGAATATCTGCCTTTACTGCTCTGCTGCCAAAAGCCAGAACATATCTCAAGTAATTTAACACATCAGTAAATTATCACATCATCATCAGTTGAAATATTCAACTCTGTAAAACAATACATGAGGAAATTACCCTGCAATGAAAAAAAAAAAAAAACAGCAAACAAAATTAGACATGACTAATAATCCATTTTGAGGAAAACGGTTACACTCTGGTCTTTGAGGCTAAATGTCTTGCAGGTGTTTGTTACTGTCACAGATAACAATCCACATTAAAGGATTATAGGAATGTGCTGGTGTTTGTGTCAGTCCTTTGGGCAAGTTTTTCAGAGCATACCACATTTCCTTTTTTTCTGAATGCCATTATCTACCATGAAGACAACCACTGTCAGTTTATGCCTGTATGAAATAATCTTTATCGGTAATCCATCACTGAGAAAGAAAAAGAAAGAAAGTAGCATACATGCCATATTTCATTCTATTTTGGGAATTTGAGGGCACTACATAGTGGATACATTTCATACTCAGAATTTGGACACTCAGAATGGAAGAGGGTAAATAGAGTGCACAGCATGTAAATAGGGTCGACACAATTTTAGTATTAAATCAAAAATCAATTACAAAACCAAAGCCAACTAAAGTTTTTTTTAAACATTAAGAAAAAAACAAAAACATAACACAAAACTATGGAAAAGCTTTGAAGTCAGTAAAATTGTACACGTGCAAGAGCAGAAAATGGGCTTTAGCATGAATGAACATAAATGTAAGAGATGAGAAACCTGCAAGCCATCTATGTCCCACACCACAGTGTTACCACCTCCTATCTTGTGCACTCAGTGACAGTTGAGATCCAACCCTGAGAGGTGCATTGATTGTGCTGCTGGATTTGTTTGGCGGAGTGAGTCTGTTCCACTCACACTCACCTGGACCGTGCAGGTAAAGGGGTGACAGGCAGCTCAGGTACAGCCACGTCCTGTTCTCCTGCAGCCAGCGCTGCCGATAACCAATCATATCAGGGGAACAGGCTGACTGTATCCTCCTTTCCTCTTTAGGGGGTGGGGCTAAATGAGTCGTGCTTACTAGGTTGGGGGGATCACAGAGCACACAGGTTTTGTGAAATTTAATAACATGCTGTTCTGCAGGAAGTGTTAGCCAACCCACAAAATTTAAATTTTTCTTATATTATTTGTCTTATACTGAACTTTCACAGATGAATGGGATGAACACTTCCTGAAAAAACAACTGACCAAATTAGGAGACAGGCATCTAATGCTGGGATCAGACTACACAATATTTTTGTCTTTTGATTATCGTCATTATGTCAGATTAGTTAATCAGAGTCGTTCATTTTTGCAAAGAGACATGATAGACTACATGCTTGGCTGTGAAGGCGGACTACCTTTTTCCTTCCCAGCAAGACAGTGAGTGTGCTACTTGTGTGACAGTAAAAGACACCATTCCTCACTTTGTCATGTTTACAGCTGAAAAAGTGGTCTGTGCTATTATAGGCCAATGTCACTGGGCATGATGAAGCTATCAGATCAAGTGAGAATCTCCAGTTTAAACCAGTTTAAATGGATGCTATATTTAGAATATTTTCACAACTTTACAATACCACCAGACAGCTTTTTTTTTTTTTTTTTTTGGCGTTTTAAAGGGCTAGTTCAGATTCAATGTCGTCACACAATAACCAGTGATCAAGACACCTGTATACCAGCAACTCCTGTGTTCAACAAGGCAAAATTACTGTTTTTGACAATGGAGTTTTCCAACAGAAAAGGCTGTCTGACAGCAAGGTAAAGTGAAAATATAGTGTAAACTTGTATTTTTGACACTTAAAAAAGGCCTACCTAAAAACATCAATACATTTTGTTGCTGATCCTTTCACAGCAGTACATTGCTTAGCCTCTGTACTGGTACTCTTCTCTGTTTCTCCAACTGGGGGCATTATTGGCCGCCACCACCTACTGTAGCTAATACACTGCTATCAGTAAGTACCTCATCCAACCCCATTTTATTTTAATAAACTAGACTGTAGCATGTGCTGTTTGTTTTCATTTGGGACATTAATGGGCTGATATTGTGTGGTCTGATCTCAGCATAAGAGCTCTAAAACATAAACCCAGTGCCCTGTAACATCTCCCAGTGTGGTGTGAGTGGGATGCCTTGAAATTTGTGGGTACCATCACCAGTGTGATTTCTAATCTGACTGCACACTCCTAAGAGTACTGCCTTGAACAACTAATCACTGATAAAACGTTTTAAAAACAATAACATGTAACGTGGAATGTGGAAGTGCCCCAGTCTTTTAACCGATGAACAACCAAGTGTTGACCTTCAAGCCTGTGTTTCCAGCGTGCACCAGATTTGTAAGTTTCCTCCACCTGAAATCAAATTCATCGTTTGTCGTGGAATTCGCTGTTTCACCCTACATATACATAATGCTGCTGACCTTGCCTGGCTCCCACCAGCCGCTGCTGAACTTTCTCCAGATGGTGGATGTATTCTGTCAGCGATCGCTCTGGATCCTGAGACGTTCCTCCTGAAGCCAGGCTGGTGCCGGAGTGCGACCTGTGGAACAAAGAAAACTTACTTTAAAGCCATTAAAAACATTATGTAACATGAACAGTCTTCCACAATCTAAAGTTGATTAGACTGATGAAGAGGAGCACAGACCTGTTGTGCAACCTGAAGGGTGATTTGACAGGTGGGACAAGGGCTGACACGGTGTCTCTGTGGACGGTGCTACTGTCTCTGTTTGGTGGTGACTCAAAATTTAACTTTGGCTGTTGTTGCCTTAAAACTTCAACTTTAGGTCCTGTAAGAGACATTAAGAGTAAGAATCCACCCACTCACAGATACTTGGTCAAGTGATGCATATTATCATAAAATGTGTTCACTGAGGTGACCTGAAGCGTGTCCATTGACAGTCCCAGACACAGATAATCTTCTGATCGCTCTTTGCCATTTCCTGGTCAGGAACCTCATTCTAACAAACAAACAAACAAACAAACAGCAAGTGATCAGTTTATGTAAACACAAATGGTTGAGGTAACTCTTCAATCTTTACATCCTGGTGTGCGTCCCACCTTGAGACAGCAATGACAACTCGTACAGCAGCTCTAAATCGTCCGAGGGGTCTGCGCTGGGAGGACAGCGGGGGAGATGGCCGTGCCCCCATATGTGCGATGAGACACAGAGTGGCCTGCTCACACTCCTGGAAACCTCCCAGCAGCAAAAGCAGGTAACGTTTCTGGTACACCAGAGCTTTCCTGAAGCTCTCAGCACGCAGGTAGCGCTCATACAAACGCTGCACCTGCAAAATGAGAAACATGTCCAATTTGACACTGGCCATCATTGCATTTCAAAGCTATTTTTACAGATAAGCCAACATATAGCAGTTGAATGTGTTGGATTCACCAAAGTAGACACCCCTGTTTACATTGCTGCCCAAAACAATAAATTTAATGCCAGATTTTTCCCCATCAAAATATCAAAGTGTACACACACAACATCAAGGATCTTGAGACTGAATGCAGTGCAAGTGTTATACAACTGGAATTAAATAGGCTAATAGAAAGGTGCTCTGATCAGGATTTTTTTGGGCTGATCACTGATTGCTGGAAGCAGTAACAGCCAATACTGATTGCAAGGTCTAACTGAGGTCTCCTATTAATCGCGTAGCATTATTTATTTATTTATTTATTTATTTAACTATTCTTAACAACATTGTACAATACAGCCTTTACAGAGACCATTAATCAAACTATCCAGAACAAGTGTCTGCCAATAACAATCAGTGGCAGATCATTTGGAGCACCCTTAAACAACACACAAACTGTCAGGCCAAGTTTGGACATTTAGCATCATTTTTCCCACAAGTCGATCATTTTAAGTGGGCTATGATCTGAAATTCAACTACATAAACGTGCAGACTTTTGAGAAACCTATGAAAAATGATAGAGAATGAGGGATAGGGTGGGGGTGCCAAAATACGACAGTACAGAAAACACTGCAGTAATTAATCTCGTAAAATCTGTTCCTTGACAGCTGATCTAGTGCCATTGTTCCTGTCCTGCCAAGTGCATAGACATGCACATGTTCCTCACTGACCTTGCTGTTGCTGGTCACGTCATTGATGGGTCTGTTTTCAGTCTCAGTGGTGACCTTGGCGAGCTCGTTCTCGGTGCGCCGCAGCTGGCGCTCCAGGCAGGTGAGTCTATGTTTGAGGGTGGCTCTCTCCTGACTCAGCGATGTCACGCGCTCCGTCAGCTCCGAGTTCTCCTTCAACAACCTTTCCAGCAGATTGGGTGATGAAGGCATGGACGGCATCTACAGTGAAAAAAGTACATTTGTTTTACAACAGTCCAGTAAGTTGCTTATTACTGTATTACCGGCATTATCTGTATCCAACAGTATTAAAATAAAGAGTTTCACTGCACTATTACTATTGCCTAGATTATCAGTTTAATAACCACTTGTATACCTGCTGGTTTTGTTGTGTGCTGCCTGCCTGAAGATGCTGTGAAGGTGAAGCCTTATGTTGCTGCCCTGTGGTTCGTCCAGACAGCCTCTCAGCTGCCATCTCTCTCTCCTCTCGTTCCAGCTCGGCCAGAGTGCGCTGCAGCTCCTGCATGCGCTGCTGGTCCTGTTGCCTCAACAACTCCAGCTCGCACTAAAGTCAGAAATGAGGAGGCATGTTTGTGTGTATCCAAAATGATCTTAAAGGGATAGTTCAGGATTTTGGAAGTGGGTCTGTTCAAGTTACTTATCCATAGTCAGTGTAATACTTACAGTAGATGGCAGTTGGCACACCTGGCACTGAAGTACAAGTACTATTATACTACTGAAATATTTCTCAAATACAAGCAAAATTTATGCATTATCAATAGCAGCGCCCCCTCAGGGATCAATACAGTATTTAAATGTACTGCTGTGGAAAAAGAAAAGAAAATCAGTGTCGGCTAAAATTTGACCGCTTTACTTTGCTGTCAGACAGCCTTTTCCGATTGAGTTGCTGATCTACTGCTCGATCGGTTAGTTTATTTCTGTTATTAGGTGACTTGTAGTGAATCTGAACTAAACTTTCAAAACACCAAAGTCACACAAAAACACAAACAAGTCAACAAATTAAGGCAGCAGCAATTCCCATGTTCTGAAAGGTAAAATTTACTCATTTCGCAAAAGGAGTCTTGTTGAGTGACAGATGGAGTATTTGGCTTATATAAACAAATTTTAAAAAAGCAGTTTCCCGTCAGAAAAGGCTGTCTGATAGCAGAAAAACGTACGCTGTATTTAGAATAATTTCACTGCTTTTCTTTGCCGACTCTGCCCACAGCAGTTCATTGCATATCTTCCATGCTGGTACTCTACTCTGCTTCTTCAAACAGGGGGCGTGTCATCCAGCATCTGTAGGTAATACACTGACTATAGTCATACAACTCCACTTGAAATAATCTGAACTATCCCTTTAAATATCTGTAAAATAAAAACATTACATTTGTGAAAGTAGAGAGTATAATAAAAAAGTATATTAAGCAGGTTGTTGATATTTTACCAGTTTGTTATTGGTCCTCTCCTGACGCCTCTCCCTCTCCATCTGCTCCTGCCTCCCCTTCCTCCTCTCCCGCTCCCACTGCTCCTCCCTCTCCCTCTCTTTGTCCTTCAGCAGTCGCAGTCTCTCCTTCAGCTCTGACAGCTCCACCCCCTGGCGTCTGGACCGCTCTTGCTCCGCCTCTAAAGCACGGCTGGCTTCCTGTTTCTGCTCTTTCAAGGTCTCCATGGCTACGCGATGTCGGGTGGCAGCCTCCTGCTCCCTCAGCAGCTCCTCCCTCCTCGTTCTGTCCTCCTCTTCCCATCTCCTCTTGCTCTGCAGCAGCTCAGCCCTCAGTTTGTCCATTGCAGCTGCCAGCTCCTCCCCCTGCCGTCGCTCCTGCTCAAGCTGGGCCCGCATGTCGGAGATGAACTTCCTATCTCTGGCTGCATCCGCCTCGTGTCTGCGGCTGAGTTCCTCCACCTGCCTCAAGCTTCGGTCCCTCTCTTCATCCAGCTTCCTGTGAGCGTCCGCAAGCTTGGAGTGAACTTCTGTTGAGCGAGACTCTGCTTCAGTGAGGAGATGCTCAAGACGAGTCTTTTCTTGCATGTTGAGCTCTTGTTGGTTAGCAGAGCGTTGGCGTTCATCCTCCAGCTCCTTCTGGGTGTCGTCCAGGCGTTTTTCCAGCAACACACTGCGAGACTGTTCGATCTGAAGCTCCCGTCTAAGGTTGCTGCAGGCCACCCTCTCCTGCTCCACCTGACCCTTCAGAGCCATGACCTCTGACCTCTGCTGCTCAGACGATACCTGCACAACCTGGAGAGGTAGAGGAAGGTCAACTTTCAGAGTACACTCTGGTTGCACACTCTGGATTCTTCACATTGCTTGATGTTTAAAGAAGAGTTCAAAATCAAAAATATAATATTAAAATAATATTTTTCCTCTGGCCTGTAGAGCCATTTATAAATCTACATTGTTTTTTTGTGAGTTGCCAAGTTTTAGAGATATTAGCAGTAGAGATGTCTGCCTTCTCTTGAATATAATGGAACTAGATGGAACTCTGCTTGTGGTGCCAAAAAACACCAATGTCTCTGTCCTGAAATCATGACTTGTTACTAAAGTTAATCCACAGACCTTGTCGTGAGCAGTTTCATGTAGGATCTTTTTTTTTTTTCTACCGAACTACACACGGCAACCATTTCACTGCACTAGCTAACCTAGTGGTGCTAATGTGGAGGTCTGTGGGTTATCTTGTATTACCATGTCATGGTTTCTGGAAAGAGACATTGCTTGGTTTAGAGGAAATATAAAAATAGGAACAACATAACAATATAAATAAGAAACTGACTCAACAGTCTGATCTACAACATTGCACATAGGAAGTGTTGAAATTGCACAGCTGAAATGACATTTAACCTGAGTCAACCTGATATTGCACAGTCAGTATATATTAATAATTTTAATATCTCCAAAACGCTGCAAGTCACATCAAAACCAAAACTAGAATTGCACTTCATGCCTGAGGAATAATATGTATTTATGTGTTTACCATTTGAGCTGGTGCACATTTCAACGAATCTGCTGCCCCCTAGCTGTTATGTGATCTTCTGCATATCTGCTTTTACATGAGAATTTATGGTATGTTCAGTATGCATGTTTCTTGTCCTCAACTTACCCCTCTCCTTTCCTCCTCCTCCCTGTCCTTACGGATACTCAGAGCTCTCTCCTGCTCCAGTTGTTGTTGAAGCTCCTGGACTCTGGCCTGCTCCCTCGTCAAAGCTTCCTCGCCGTCTTCTATAGTCAGCCTGAGGAAAAGAACAGTTATAACATTACTTTTCAACACTCATAGGTTGTATTACCTGAAATAATGTTTGTGTGAGTGTAACGGAAACATGGTGAAGAGAGACATAAACATCACCAGGACACAAAACACAAAAAAGAAATGAAGAACCAAGATTAAAATGTTGTAACAATAAATAACTGGAGCAATGAGTACCTTGGCAGGCACTCTAGCGAGTTACATCCTACTAGTAACAAATTGCTGATTTTACCCAATATGATCGACAGCATTCAGTGTAATCTGTTTTCCTGTATTTTAACTGTGGAGATGGTGGGCTTGAATACCTGAGTGACTGTATTTTGTTCTTTTGCTCTTGTTGAGTGTCATGAGCATATTTCAGTTGTTTCTGTCTCTCATCCAGCTCTGCTCTCAGCTGAGATTCAACCTGTTGACTGAGTTGTTCTCTGTGCCAGTCATCATCACCTCTGTGGTCAGTCTGAGGAAGAAAGAAGACTGTGATCAGCACCGATAACCAATAGAACCAACAGACAAATCAAATATTAATAGGATATCTTGCACCTAAATGAAAACTAGAGTAATAAATTTGCTATTAAATGTACAAAGACTTGCAATATTATAGCATCACGCCACCAAGTTAAGAGTTAAGACACATTTTCGTTTCACTAAACGATTGTGAAGTCTCAGAAACTCACTTGTGTGTGTCTCTGGGCCATTCGACAGAGCAGCTCTCGGAGAGCAATCACAGTCTCCTGCAGTGCCCTCTTCTCCTGCTGCCAGCTCATGGGCGGGTTGGAGGAAGATTTGTCCCGATGGTCCTGTAGGGTGGGGCTCTCTTCATAATGATGCTGCGTGTGACTCAATGAGAAGGCTTTCAAATCTGAAACATGAGGTTGGGATGAGGAAGTGGCACGACGTTGGGACAAAGTGAGAATTCGGCAGCTTTCTTGATAAACTTTCTTCAGCAGACCCTGTGGAAAGATGGAGAAAGAAACTGAGTCAAATTCTGGCTTACTCTCAAAACAGAATTACTGCCAAGTACAAATGAGGCCTACCTGAAGCTCAGGTGACAGCAGGTCATCACTGTAGCTCATGCTGCCTGCAGCGCTGTCCGTGTTAACTGTGGGGTTAATTCCTCGGCAGCGGAGATACTCAACGAACTGAGCATCGAGCCTTTCAGTCTGTTCCAGCTCCACTCTCAGCCTCGCACCCAATTCTGAACTCACATCTGAAGCACAAGAGGAGAGATCGGAAGGGTCAAATATATAATCCTGCTGATTTTCTGTATTTTTCTTATCGTCAACTAGGAATTGGTATTGTAAGGATTTTATTTACAGATGCGGATACTACTTATTATACTCTTATTGATACTCTCAAAACATTCACACTTTTGAATGTTTTGCCCTGTCAATACCCATCCCTATCAGTGACCAACTCCAAAACTACCACCCAAGTAAGCCTGATATAAGGAGTTTGTCTGTGCCTTAAAGCTCAATTTTGTCCAAAAACAAATTTTAAAAAAAGACACCAATGACATGTTCCTGGTCAACATGGACACTCTAGTTTATTCTGAGTCCATCTCATATACACCGTCCTGCTAGTGTAAATACTTACACGGCAAACCTGCAGCTGAAAACAGTCCATCAAAATGCACTATTTATTCTTGTTTGAGTATGCTACAAACTTGTATGTACCTTGTATGTACATGCATAAGTCATTATAAAGCAATTAGGCTTTACAAACTGTTAATAAATAGACCTTACAAGTTGTCATGCATAATTCTGAGTCCTGGGTTACACAGCAACTACCTTGACTTAACGTATTATAAAGCCATATAGAGAACTGCTCTAATAGGTCATAACAGATTATAAATTTCGATTACAAATTATACAGTTTCTGAAATACAATGACGGGGTAAATCTTTTTTTAATTATGAGGACTTATGAGGATTATTACAATCATTTATAAAGGTTTTCTAAAGCCCTATGAATGCATTATTTCTTATGAATGTTCTTATAATGTGCAATATCTAGATTTTACAATAGAGAAAATCAACTACTGAGTCCGTTTCCTGTTTGTATTGTTCTTACAGTTTTATTCTATCTTGTTGATATTTTGTTTCTTTACTTATACATCTTGCTGTTAACCTAATATCATGCTTTATATTGTTGCTTCTGTGTTTTTTATGGTTTCCCCTTTTGCTGCTCTACCAATGCAAATTTCCCCATTGTGGGACTATTATCTTATAATGCATTATAGATATGACCTTCATATAAAGTGTTACAGAAATGATTTAGCTTTTTAAATAAATTAAAATAAGTCTATATTTATGATCAATTTTTAAAGATTTGTGTCAGTAGGAATCAATAGGCTTCAGTCTGAGTGCCACAGACAGGTAAGGGAAGTGGGAAAGCATTCAAAAGCATTTCCTTTGATGATGGATAATTTTTGACAAGTTTGTTGACACACTACAAAATACAACAGTCACAGATTTTTCTTTTTTCTTTCAGCTCTCATCAAAAAGTCTTTCAGTTCTAAGCAAGTCCAGTTGCCTTGATGTAGAACTTCAATTTTTACCTTGACCCAGCTGAATTAAAATTTTTAGAGGCGCCATAGAACTATCAGGCTCAGTGCAGAAATACTCACTGCTGCCATATCCATCACTGGCCCATTCTGGTGCAGACAAGGAGGACGTGGAGCCGATTGGAGATGGAGGTGCTGTTAGGTCAAGTCCTTCCAACTCACGCACCTAAGAAAAAACATTTAAACAAATATTTAACCACATGCAAAACAAACAAAAGACCAATAGCTTCTTACACAATGCCCAAAAAAGTAACATGTATTGAAGTATTGGACCACATACTTTGTCAGTGTCCAGTGAGTCGAGCATGGAGAAGTTATCAGACACAGACACGGAGCCTGGGGAGTGGGTACTCTGCGTGGCTGGTTCCGGTGTGATGGTCCTGGAATGTGGAGGCTCCATCACAACCCTGGGAGATGTCTCGGTGTGGTGGCGATCCAGGCCTGTGCTGTTCAGAGCGCTGATCTCAGACAGACGAGAGCCGAGGACAGAGGTGTGGAAGCGCTCTGGGATTCTGTCTTCGGAGCATTCGAGTCTCCTTAAAACCTCCGGTGAGCTCAGAGAGACTTCATCACGAGAAGCACTCACAACGTCCTCAAAAACTCTGTGAGAAATATCTGAGAGATGAAATAAATAAAACATGTCATTATTGTGAGAACACATTTCTGCTGTGATGCCATCATCATTAAAGGTTCCCTGTGGAGCTTTAAAAACCTAGTAGTGATATGAAGCCGTTTTTCTATGCATGGGTGCCTGCTTTGTTTATCACATTTTTATATAGCATACATCCTCTCTTTTCCATTTGTTGTTCTTAATTGTTGTTTTCAATCATTAATGTCTCAATTACTGTTGTATTACTTGTTGAATCCATCTCTGTTTAATTGTGTTGTCTGTTTTATCAGTGATGTATCTTGTCCTTTAATTCCTTATCCCTTATCTTAACCAGGGACAAGAACTGCAAATCTGCAGTTAGCAACAGCTAGAAGCTGCACATACATCACACTGGTTGCATTTATATTTAAATGTAACAATGCCTACATGTATTGTCCATGTCAAACAAATAAATAAACAAACCGTACCCCCTTCACCATCATGTGATAACACTGCAAAATTAGCTATACAGAATAACGCTTCAACTTGCAATAAGTTTAATTATCAATTAATCCGCTGATTTTTTTTTTGATTCACTTACTAATTAGTCCATAAAACATCCTCTAATTTTGAAAAATATCCATTGAATGTTTGCAGAGACTAATATGATGTCTGCAAGCTGCTTGTTTTCAACGTATAAAAATAAAGCAGAGAGAACAAGCGACACATTCTCACATTTGAGAGGCTCTAAACAGCAGATGTTCACAAGTTTTGCTTAGTGAGTGTCTTAAATGGAAAAGAGATTATCAAAACAGTCAATTAATTTTCTACTTGATTAAACACACAACAAGGAGTTTTTAATTCGTGATGAAACAGTCTCAATTTAACAGTGATGCCTCTATGTAAGGAAACAAGACCATCAGTGAGCAGATTTAGTTATTCTTAATGCCTGTCACCGGGTCGGATTCCCCTTGAAATCAGATAAAACCAATTACAGCATGCGGACCAGAAGGGCCTGTGTTTACATTTTCACAGAAAAGTTACAGTGATTAGTCTGACAATATGAAAGTTCCTTCTAGCCGCTTTAAAAAGACAGCTTGAAAGCATAAGGAGGAATAATAGAAGGAAGGAAGGAATAACAAGCTTAAGCAATGTTTGCTATTGATTTTTAATCCTAAATCCACTAGTAGACCAACATCACTACATCCAGGGTAGAAAAAAAATACGGCAGCTCATGACAGAGTAACAGATAGCTAAATCTCAACTAATGTGAATGTGCCATAGGATTGAAGAGAATCTGAAAACATATCAGCAGAGTGTATGATCGAAGCATTAATAAGTACTCACCCTTCTGTGGGTGTCCTTGTTGGTGAGGAAGTTTGTCCTGCTGGCGACAGTGCTGTCTGAGTTGTTCTAGTTCTCTTTGCTGATAGGCCAGTTCCTCTTCCTGTACAGCCAGGTCTTCTTGTAGAGCTCTAAGCTCCACCTTCAGCCGCTGGTTATCGGTCTCCAGGTCGATGAGGGCACGGTCTTTGGTCTGACGGACAGAAATAATTGAGTAAGTCATTTCAAATCACAAACAGTGTTTCCTTATTGAAAGAATAAATCCTCCTGCTGAACAACATATCTGATATTCTGTACTCCGTTGTCATATAATCCTACCTGTCCTTCCTCATGTAGTTTCTCAACTCGTTCTGTGCTGGTACTCAGACCATGTTTTACCGCAGTCAGCTCCGTCCTCAAAGCCTGATGCTCTGCCCTCAGTGTGGCGAGCTCAGCCTCCCTCTGTCTCAAGACAGCATCTGCTTTAGCCAGGGTCAACTCAGCATGGGTCTGAGAAGAAAAAAAAATAAACAACTCTTATGAGCAGCTACAATCAACCATTGTCTTTTTCAGACTTGTACTCATGAAATCCTGCATCCACATACTACAGTGCAACTTTATTTTGTTCATAGTTTTCTGTTTTCCTGGAAAAACGTAAACTGTTTAAATAAGAGCAACAACAGATAACTTGCATTGGAATGTAAACAACTTCAAGAGTACCAAAAGTACGAGTGGAGTTTTACATCTGATTCAGTCTTTTATCTCTACTACTAGATACCTCTTATGCACACTACAACAACGGCTACATTTGCTAAAAACAAGGAACTCGTCAAAAAAAGGATCAGACTGCAGAGACGCAGCTGCACAACCTGCGCATTACAGCCTCTAAAAACACAACTACAACAACTCCTTCTTACCACATCCTGCCAAGATCAGACGTTAAGAAATGAAAAATAAAGTCCACCACAGTTTAAATACAGCAGCTAACAAAGATTTTTCTCCTGCTTCCTCATTTTAAGGTCACTTCCTCCGTGTTAGTAAGATTCTGCCGTCTCAGGACCGACGCTGTGATGACGTGTTGCACCACAGTTAAGTATAACCAGATGTGGTCTTGCCTGCAGCTGCTAGCACAGATGTGTGCTAGCAAGAAGGCAGCAGTTAGGTATTTCCTCTCTGAACTTGGGGCCTGTTGAAGCAGGTTTATCTAAATTATCTGAATTATTTCACTGATGAAAAAACTCTGAACCCCCTTTCAAACCTGGAGCATAGACTGAAGAAATACTTGTTCCTCTTCCTTTGATCAGACTAAAACCCAGTCAGTGTTTTTTAACCATATAAATTCTAAGTAATGTATAGTTAGAAACATAATACAGCTTAGTTTAATATAGTCATGAAGAAAGGTCTGCTTTACTAATGTGTTTATAACAATCACAATACAGAAGTCACGATTCAATATGTTGTGATACTGTAAGCAAAGTTTACTTTTCATGCAATCAGACCATACTACTACCTCACAGCTGAAGGGTTTAAATACAAGATGAATGAACTGTTGCTACAAATCTTTGCTGGCATCATATCACAATACAATATTTTTGTGAACTGATACAGTATCACAGGACATAATATGGCGATAATCAAGCATATCAAAATTTTCTTACACCTCTCCTGTGGTATTGTTATCACACACTAATGGACTTAATGAACTTAGTGCACAGAGTAGGATAGAAGCACAGCAGTTTGAACAGCTTTTGACCTGTTAATAAGGAAAAATAGCCACACTGACATGCACGTTTTTCAGTGATTATTAAATTATTTGCTTACATATACATAGCCTATACATCACATGAAATACAAGATTGTTTCCTGAACAAACTTCATGATCAGCTGATTATAGTTCAGCTTCTAAAATCCTGCTAAAAAATACATATATCCTATCATACAATCCGGTGTTTTTAAAACTGCACCAGAGTGCACTTGGAACCAGTCTGAGTTCTACCCTTTTAAGTGGTCTCCGTCCGTTTGTTTGGCTCACACCAGGGTTTGAGTGACAACTTCACACAAGCCCAAAAGAAACTGACTAATCTGGACCTGAGACTGTTTTAACCAACCCCTACAGGTTAGGTGTAAAAGCACCCTGAGGTAATTCTTTTGTACCGTGGATTTTCTAGATATTTACATCCTTATTAAAGAGGCCTCTTTCAATCAGTGACAAGGAGGTGGAAATCCTGTGTTCCCCTTGTTGTGTTTTCTTATACATTTGCTTACATTTGCATCTTGTAGTGCGCACACCAACAACAATACGGTTTACTTTGTTAACACTCACCAGCACTTCCTTTTGAGCCTCTTCTTGACTGGTTTCCCTTTCACTGAGCTGAATGGTCAGGTCCTGGATACGAGTTCTCATTGAAGTCACTTCCTGCCTGAGCCTTTCAATTTCTTCCTGAAGTTGCCCCTCCCTCCTCCTCAGCGCCTCACGTTCAGCAGAAAGCTCCCCCCTCACAACCTCAAGGTTTTTAATCTTTGTCCTTTCCTCAGCAACCAGCTCCTCCATGTCCACCACCTCAGCTCGTACCTCCTGGACTTGTCTCTCCAGAGTGAGGTTGGTTTCTCTGAGGACTTCCATTTCTATTTTCATCTCCTGATCCTTTGTTTTCAGAGTCTGGATCTCACCCACGTCCTCCTGCCCTTTCTTTTGGAGCTCCGTAACAAGAGAACCGAGTTGGGCGTTCTTCTCATGCAGGGCACTCATCTCTTCAGCTTGAATTTTGTAAGTGTTCCTCTCCTCCTCAGATTGTTTCCTCTTCTCTTTCTCCTCTTCTATCTGAGTTTTGGCTTCCACCAGCTCAGCGTCTTTGTCTGTGAGGAGACCTTCGAGTTCATCCACCCTCTCCCGCTCAGCTGTCAGCCTCTTTCCGAACTCCTCCCCATGTCCTCTGTACTCTTCCTCCTGAGTGAGCAGTAATCGCTCCAGTCCTTCTTTCTCTGCCACTGCCGTCTCCAGCTGACTCTGAAGGGCCTTTAGACGAGATCGAAGGGAACGAGATGAGGCGGAATGAGTCAGACTGAGCTCCTGCTTCAGGCTGTTCGGCCCTCCCCTCCTCTCTTGTTCCTGGATGGTGTAGTGGTGAGGTTCAGGGCTGGGAGCCGGCGAGGGATTGATGCTGTCGCCATCCTGAGAGTCACTGACTTCATGCAAGTTGGGACCTAATGTGGCAAGTTCTGCCTGCAGTGTGCTAATGACCTCATGAAGACGCTCCTCTTCTTCCTGTTTGTCCTCACGCACTCTCATGATCTCAGACTGAAGGTGTTCCACCTGTGAACGCAGCTCTTCGATCTCAGCCTCCAAAATCTGTTTGTCAAAAAGATCAAAATAATTAAGACCGTTAATTTATCAACTATCTGCACTTTCAAAGTGTCTGCATGTATTCTGTACTGATTCTGACCTTGTTGTCCCGGGTGTTCTCCAGCTCCTGTTCCAGTCTTTGGATCTCATTGGTGAGGTGGTCGATCTCCTGATTTTTCTCTTGGAGTAACGCTGAGGGGAGGGTCTCTTCCTCTGGATCCTCCACCTCACTCTGCTCCTCTTTCTCCTCCTTGAGTATGGTGAGAGCAGACACCTTCTCCTGCAAGCACAGTTGTAAGCAGATATTATAAACGGATCAATAAAAATCACATGTACCCACCATGGAAGGCTGAAAATTACACTGTACGTTGAGTTTATAATGAATAATGTCTAGTTTGAGGGATGAAATGTTAAGTAACCATTATGTCCACTTCAACTAATATATCCTTTGAGGTTGTCAAGTTCTAAGCACTTCTGTCCTGTCTGCAAGGGATGCTATTGCTTTTGGTCCAAGATGAAAGAGATTTGCTGTTGCAATGATGACCGAATTTCACTTACAAAGCAGATAAATAAAACAGATAACAATATGGTATGAAGACGAAGTAGCACTTACCTTTAGGGCAGTAATCTGCTCTTGGAGCTCATTAACGTGAGCAGCATTTTGATTGGTCAGTAACTCTAGCTGTAGTGTGAGGTGTTTTAGTTCAACTTCTTTGATGCTTAAGTCCCTCTGCACATTTTCCAGTTGGCCATGAAGGACCTCAACCTAAAAGACACAGATTTGTAATTAAACAAAGGCTAAAAATATATATGATAAGCTCTATTATCACACCATAGTTTACAGTTTTCAAGTATGGTGGATTTTAAAAGGTGGATCGAGCCTGCTTACTAATTTATACCAAAAGGTGGCGCTGCAGCCAAATGCATTAATCATTAACCACCACTTGTCAGCCCAAATCATCTCAACTACCACACACCAGTTCGGCATCAAATCCTACAGACCTCTTGTTCTTTGCTCTGTAGGCTCTGCTGAGCAGTGTCCAGAGCATCCCTCAGCTCCTGGGTGGGGTCACGGTTATTATCATGGTAACAGTGTCTTGTCTCATCCAGTTTGGACTGCAGGGCGGAGATCTGGAGCCTGTTTGACAGCTGCTGCTGCTCCAGTGCCTGCTTATCCTGAGAACAGTGAGCACATTTATGAGAAACATTGTTATTAAGAATGAATTTAAATTTATATGTAGGAAATTGTTGCATCAGCATTTTCTTACTTGTGTGAGCTCCTGCTCTCTCAGCTTTGATCTGTGGAGCTCTTGTTCTAGTTGACTGACAGATCTGTTACTCTCAGAACTGTTAAGCAGAGCTTGTTCCAGCTCTCTAATTCGCCCGGCTAGCTTGTCAATCTCTTCATTGCGTTCTGCGAGGTCGCGTTGGGCTTGCTGATTGGCTGCGAGCAGGGAGGAGTGATCCTCTGTCTTGTCTTTGATGAGAACTTGTAGACTCTCCACCTGCAGAGACATGAAGGGGACAACATTTTGTTACAACAGGTTTCTAGAGTTTCAAGTAGCTGAAAGCGATTTGCGAATAGGAAAACTACATGATTTGTAGATAGAATAAGCCATTCCAGGTCTGCAGCCAATGGTATGAAACACTGAAATTAAGCCATTCCAGAGAGCAGTGACATGGAGATGAAAGACAGATGAAGTGCGAAATAGAAGCAAATGAATATTAGCAAATGGACGATGAAATGGGAATAGATGTAGAACTTATGAGAAGCACATACAGGCACTAAGAATGAATCTATGGATGACTGCACAGAAATAATGATGTACAATACACACCATGCAGAAGAGTCAGAGGAGCTAAGAGAAATGCGCTACAGTTAGATTTCATACCTGCAGAACCAAGTCCTCAAACTACAGCAATCCGTTCAGCACAGGGATAAACACATGGCAAAGGTCAGGCTCATTGGTTAACAGACAATGCATTCATCACTTCAACCTCTGTCAGTACCACTACACACACTTCAGTTAACTGGTTCATAATCCCATCATTAGACACTCATCACAAAAAAACACATCAAAATGCACATACACTGCAAATACAATACACTTTTACTATCTTTATCTAGAAACAGGAGCATTTTTGTATAATTTCCTGATGAGAAATAGTAGATGTTACTGTCTATATTTGCGATAAAAGGACAGTGTCTCACCCTGTGTCCCTTGTTATCAACACTGGCTGTCTGTCTGAGTTGGGCCTCCAGCCTTCGGATCTCCTGCTGGAACTCGTCTCTCTCATGTTCACGCTCCACAGCCTGCTCCTATAATACGTAGGATTAAATTACATGAAAGATTCTGTCCACTGCATTAAGCATTAAGCAACATGAGAAATTACCTGTGACGCTCTCAAATAACACTAGAAAGAAAGTGAAGTGAGAATGCAAGATCTTAAACGACTGCAAATGAAAGAGCAAATTTATGAAGTACTCATTTTCAAGTTTCATATTATTTTAACTGTTTAATGTCCATAGTAGAATTTTATAATTTTCTTCACAGTGTGTAAAGTACTGTTTTAGCGAAACACAAATTAATATTTTTCAAATCAGTCAAAGAATGAGGTTACAGCACAAGTTTATGTTAACATTCTTTTTTTCCATTAGTCACAGTTCAGTGACATTTTTCACATAACAATTTAGTTATGTAAAGAATGATAAAATGACCCTATCTGACTGACAACTAAATATAGTATCATAGAGAAACGGCTGTATCTAAAAAAAAACAAAGAGTTATAACAAATGCTTCATTTTCAATAATATGATGATTGAATGTTGATTCAGTGTAAATTATATTTAGAATGTCTAATGAGGGTTAACTTTCTGCGATTTTTTTTATTTTAAGAAAAGAAAACCTACTTTGCGTACCAATTAAGACATTCTAAATATGTGAAGTCAAAATTTGGATTTTGTCATGCATTGCTTTACGTCTTGACAGTTTCAAGTTTCACAGCAAATTTTGTTTCCACCTCTTAAAAGAAAGAAAATGTGGGTCTTTTTTCCTTAAAATACTAAATATAATTGTTAATAGTCATTAATGGTTTAAATTGTAGATATTACAATAAAAACTTACCTCGATAAACTGCCGGTCATGTTTCAGCTGTTTCTCGAGTGCTTGGACACGCTGGTTGAGGTCCTCTGTGTGGGTCTTGTGATGCTGCTCCGTCTCCAGGCCCTTCGTTTCCTGCTCGTCCAGTTCTCTCTCCAGGGCCCTGAGGCGCAGGGACAGAGTGTTGTGGTCCTTCTCTGCCTGCCGCTGCAAGTCCAGCTTGTCCTGGGCCAAAAGCTCCGTCTCTGCCAGGAGAGCTTGAAAAATAAATGTGCAAAGTTACGGCATTTTTTCAAGGTAAATTAAATACACACAGATGAATTGTAAAAGCAGGCAAGACATAAGAGGAGTTAAATATATAGTGCTATTACACATACCGTGCCTTTCCTCCTGAAATGGCACTGAATGCATCTTTTCAACACCTCTGAACTACAACGTCGTTTAAGAGGTAAAAATGACACAGCACTCCAACAGCCTTTGCTACAAGCTACTGGCAATGGCAGTGTTACAAACAGCAACCTCACACAGCACTGCAAATGTACTGCATATTCACTCTCACCCCCTCATCACACACACTCGTACTCCACTCTGACCTACAAACCTGTACCAGGATCTAAATTGAGCCAATGGCCTACGGAGAAAAGACACATCTGAGCACAGATGTTATGCAAGTGTGTGGTCAAGCTTCACTAAACAGGCCATGTAACATTTTATGCAGGCAGACAGTGATGTATGATTTCATGATTTTGAGCTTTCCTCTGCTCACCTTTCTCCCTCTCGCCCAGATCAGCGGAGAGATGCTCCTTCTGGCGCAGGAGAAGCGTGTGCTCCTCGCTGAGCTCCTGGTGCTTCAGTCTGAGGCTGTCCAGCTCTGCGGTGAGGACCTGCATCTGGTGCAGCTTCATCTTCAAGTCCTCCAGCTCCTCCACCAGTCTCTCCTCCTGTACCTCCTTCTGCTGCAGAGACTCCTCCAGGATGGCCTTCTCAGCCACATAGCCATCAAGAAGCCCTGAACACATAAATTCAAGAAGCAGAAATGTTGCACTATGCCCCAAATAATAACAAGCAACTTTGGGTATGTATAATTGTGCTTTTCCAAATAATGTATTGGGGTGTATCCCCAGTGCTCACCCTCAGCCTTGTGGAGTTCCAGCTGGAGTTGACTCTTCAGCTTCGCCTCTTGATCGAGTTGCTCCAACAGCAGCTTGTGCTGCTCAAGGAGCTGGGCGGAGTCTTGTCTGCCCTGAGAGAACTTCTCCTCCAGAGAGAGGTGGACATCACGAGTCTGCTCCAGCTGCAGAAAAAGTGAGAAACACATGATTGTTAGACTGCTAACAACACAATAAAACAGGAAAAAAACAAATTGAAAGAAGGCTTTAGTGTGGATAGGGGAGATATCAGTAGGCCTACCTGTGTGTTTGCCTGGTTCAGCAGCTCCAGCAGTGTGTCAACAGTGTGACGGAGTCGGCTGCAGGCGTTCAGAGCTGCTTCTTCTCCTCCAGGATTGAGCTGAGTATCTGAAACCAGCAGGCTCTCACAAAGCTGGTGGGTCAACTCCAGGTCATCTGAAGACATGTCTGCAACTGAAATACCTACAAAAAGAACATGTGAAAATGAAATGTTGCACTGATGCAGATATTAAAATTGATTTTGATCTTTAAAAAAAACTTTTAATCAGCCTCCATATAAAACCTGTGAACTAGGCTGAGCCAAAAGAACCCCCACCAACGAACCTGATTCTTGTGCATCTTTGTTCCTTTGATGCGTCGCCTGCTCAGATGTTTTGGCTCTGGCAGTGACCTTTTGTCCAATCATCTCTTCGGTTGCAATGGTGCGGTGAATCATCTCAATCAGCACCCGCTTCAGCTTTTCATTGGCCTGGTCCAGTTTACGTCTGAGGAAAAGGAGAAGACACATCAGACATACATGTGCCAAGCCAAGTACATGACTGTGTTGGGAGACTAGTTATTTGCTACATTTAACAAACTTGTGTCCAGTTTTTCCCCATTCAAGTTAAAACAGATGTTGAGACACAATGGTGCACTTTCAAAGTTCCAAAGTCCACCGCTACACTCCCTGGGTAAGGAGGGCATAATGACTCTATCGTGGTCTAAAGTTGCCACTTAGTTTATCTGCCAGCCTGTGGAGCCACATTATGAATCCAGAGATTTTGAGAACCCTTAGAACCCTTAAGTTTTATGTAAGAAATATACAATATGGGTCACCAGCATTTAGAAACTACCAGATACTGGTTTATGTCTGGCAATTTGCCTAATCTGACATTTTAAAACAAGCTGTTTAAACTACAAGGGGCCATATTTCAAACTCCAGGTGGGGTGGTTTTGATAAAGCTTTAGTCAATGTACAAGTTACAGTGGATGCTGATCAATTAAACTGGACAGATAACTTTTGAAGTAACTGAAATAATTTCAACATGGTTATAAAGTTATGAAAAGAACAATTATCCAAATGATGCACAACATGTACATTTTAATTTACAGACCATCACACTCTGAATTGACTCACAAATTGTTATTGGAAGTAACTAAGCAAGTACCATACAAAACTAGAATAATAACTTTACTAAATATTACCCTCAAAAAGAGAGAGGGAAAAGTAAAATAAAACCTACAATTCACCAGGTAACATTAACCATTTGCTTATGGTTGGTATAGATTTCTCTCAAATAAATATGATACAAATAAATACACATTTCAAAGTATAAAATTCACCTCACTACAACCGCTATACAATGACACACAGCATAGAAAACACACAGAACATTCACTTACCTTTCCTCTTTTGCCGTCTGTAGGTCATCAGTGAGCATCTTTAGAAGGTTTCCTCCCTCCTGACTCTCTCGTTCCCTTCGTTGGAGGAGAGTGTCCAAAGTCTCCATCTCTGCACGCTTCCCCTTCAGCTCTCCCTGCAGACAGCCAACCTCTGCCCGCAGCTAGAAAGAGTGACAAGAGAGAGCTTAATATTTCTACCAACAGCTAACAAAAAAACTATTAACTGCCCCCCTCACACCCGTGCTATAGCGTTTAAAAAAACTATCCATGTGAGCAACTGAGTGCCAGAGAGAAGAGAAACAACAGATCGATGCTTAATTGTAGCAAGAAACTTGAAAACAAAATTAATTAAATGAACACCTCAAAGACTGGCACACTGCCAGCTCATTCTGTTTGTTTAAAATGCATCAGATAGTCTCTGTTCCCAGAGAAATAACAAAAAATCACATGGCCACTAACACCCTACCAGTGCCAAGAGCATGACAAAAGCAGAAGGCATGTTGTGTATTCAAAAGGAAATCAAAACCAGATGCTGATTGTCAGAGAAATCTGCCTTATCCAGAGACGACAACCAGGACAAAATACACTCAATACATCCAGAATAAGACAAAAAACACATTCCTCCTTCTCAAAATCCAGCCAACAGCATACATACACACACACACCGACTGTAATCATCAGGAATCCTTGGCAGAGGTACTGCGGTTAAGTGCCAAGTCAGTGTGGGATTGAGGCGAGCTGACGTCTGGATTCACTGCTGCACTCTCTCAGAAGTCCCTTTATCAGAGTTTTCTTCAAAGTCTTACCTTTCGTTCCACGACCCCTTCATTCTCTCCCTTTCCTTTCATTGTGACTTCCCTCTCTTTTTCCCTCTCCCTCCCGCCTCCTCGCATCAAACACGTCTGAAGCAGCCACCTGCCTCAACAAAACAATGCTGTTGCCCTGACAACAGCACCCTCCCAACCTCTCTCAATCTTTTCTAACCTCATGGGTGTGTGTGCGTGCGTGTGTGTGTTTTAATCTCTCACTACCAAGCCAGGAAGGTGCCATGGGAACAAATGTATACATATTTTAGGAACATTTATCCTGATGATGCAAAGCAAGATTTTTTATGGATTTACAGAATTAGTAAAAGAAGGGTAAGGGACTGCAGAAATCATATTTATTTATGTGAATCCAGTAAGATTAAAACCCACAAATAGACCCATCTCTTTTCCTTAACCTCTCAAACTTCTTCTTGAAGACATGTCTGACCACACTCATCACACATATTTATTTATTTATTTATTTATTTATTCACTGATCATTCCAGTGTTTTTATTTGATCTTGTGTTTTATCTTTACCCTCTCTGTAAAGCACTTTGGTGAACATTTGTTGTTTTTAAAGGTGCTCTATAAATAAACTTGATTTAAACTGTTTGTTAAAATGAAATTTAGGCTTCAGGGGGTGCAGTGTCTATCTTGTAATCAAGGGGTCTGTAAATGATTAACATAAAAGCTTCAGCACGCTTCACATCTCCACAACAATCAACCGACAAAATCAAACTTCAATTATATTCTGCCTGTTATGTTAAGAAGTCACTGGAGCAAATAAAAATAAATACAAAAAGAAAGAAACTACTTCCAAAAGAGCAGGGAATCAAAGCCCCCTCCAAATCATTTCAAAGAAGAAAAAAAAAGTCAATTCCCACACACACACTTGAGACCAAAATGTCTGCACTTTTTAAATAAATCAATGCAAAGGTGATAAGTGTGAGCAGGAATTGACCTTTTTTTTCCCTTGCTATGCATGATATTGCAACAACTATGCTATATTATGCTATATTTTTCTGAATATTTCTGTATGACATTGTTATTGTATCTTCTCTTGTTGTGGGATTAATAAAGGATTATCTTATTAGATTTTTCAGATTAAGCTGCCATCTGTGTATTTACATGATCATTGACTTGCCAATTATTGCTTCTAATCTTTCAGCCAACAAAAAAGTCAGTAAATACATAAAAATATCACAATTTCCTGAAACTGACAGTAACGTGTTCAAATGTCTTGTTTTGTCCGTCCAACAGTCACAAACCGTAACGTGTTAAGTTTACTATTACATAAGATGAAGAAAAGCAAAAACACTCCACAACTGAGAAGCTGGAATGAGGACATACAGTAATTTTGGGCATTTTGTCTTGAAAAATTACTGAAAAGATTAACTGCTTACCAAAACAGTTGCCAATTATTTCGCTGTTGATCAAATAATCTAGGTCAGCAACTAATGATTTTCATTATTGATTTATCCGTGGATTATTCTACACAATCACCTATTTAGTCTATAAAAAGTCAAGAAAATGTGAAAATTCTTTACCTTTAAGAAACTAATTAAGAAACATTTTTCCTTGAAAAATGACTGAAAAAAATCTAAATAATTGGCAATTCATTTTCTTTTGACCAACTAATGGACTAACTGTTGGAGAATAATCAATTAAAATCATTTTTATTCTACTGCATGCTTAAACCAAGAAAGCATGACCACACACACCACACCCAAACATGTACACGAGAGATCAGTATGGTGACTGACTGATATGATAATCTCCTTATCAAGATGTAATCCAATGCAAGGAAAAGAGGAAAATCTAGCCTAAAGCAATATTTTTCCCCACTCTCAAAGTGAGGTTGCAGGAGTCCCCTTATTCAAGACTTCCATTTGCACTTCAACAAAATAATGTAAAACCTGCAAAAACACTAAAGTAGGATGGGATTTTATGTATGTATGTGTTTGTTTAGTACCTGGGCCACCACAGCATCTAGTTGCTGCAGTTGGGCAGTCAGCTGGCTCATTTTGCCTGTGTAGCTCCGCTCCTTCTCCTCCTGTTCAGCTGTGTAGCTCCGCCTCAGGTTCTCAAGCTCCGCCTGCTTCTGCTCTTCAAACTCCGTCTTTAAAGAAAGCAGCGATGTTGGTGCATCAATTAAAATATGCAGATCGGCATCGTAAAAAGCAGCAGTTTTATTTGTTCCTCAGCTAAAGACATCTCTGACCATGTCTCACTGGCTTATGGCTGATGGCTGGCTTGCACATTTCAGCTGGTCAAATGCCAAATGTCTGGGGAAAAAAGTACCTTCAGCCTTAAAACCTTCTGCATCAGAGGATAAAAAGCTTAGATCCATCCATTTAGCCACTGTTCAGATGGCAACAACACATGCAGAGTAGATCCAGCAGATTCAGAGCACTGAGAGACAGACGGACAAGAACACTTCTCCATATATGATGGTGGGATTATGTGGAAACTGGGTTTGAATAAAGCTCCAGTGGGACAGAGTCCAAGAGAAGGAGCTAGTCCTAGGAATGAACTGGTGCAGCTGGAGCTTAGAGAGGGCAACGCTACAACACACACAAACACACACACTACAGCTCTCAATAATCCACAGCTATTACATAATGATGTTTCAAACAGGCACGCAGAGTCAAATAAACACAACTTAAAATAAAATGGGGGGAAAAAATCATCATATTTTCACATAACATTACCCGATTATTTGCAGGCAACATGGCTACCACAAAAGGTGTTCAAATAATAAAGATCTTTGGCTAAGAGATGCCTCAATAAAAGTGATCTTTTTCTTCATCACTCCTCAGCATGTTTTTATTTACCTTCAGTTGATTAATCCTGTCCTGCAGTCTCTCCTCTGATTGGACTTTGAGGAGATCCACCTCCTCTAGGAAGTGCTGACGTTGCCTTGACGACTCCTCTTCAAGCTCCCGGCGACATGCCTCCAATTCTCGCGCAGAGACGCCCCTCAACTCCTACAGTAGACGCATGTCACAGATTTGTTAATTTCAGCCAAAACACAGCTGTTCTCCTGCGCACCCGGCTTTATTCACCAGTATAAGATGTGTTTGCGTTTTGGTTGACCTTAGTCTCAAATTAGGAATTTGTATTTATTTAATTCCACAATAACCAGTGGGTCAAATGTTCGCATTCATAGTGCTTCTCAGAAAAAAAAAAAACCCCAAATAAATGCTCTGTGCCTCCACACACAAACACACTATTGTAAAGGATGAACAATAACTCTGTGTAATCCCTTCTCTAATGGGCTGTAAGAGCCATAGAGACAAGAGCTCTACTGAAAACCATTAAAAACAACTCGCCACACACAGCACTGGATGTTAATTCACCCTACAAAAGACAAAATCTCTCTCTCACACACACACTCGGGCACGACACACACCTGTAGCTGCAGTTGGTGCTGTTCGACAAGTTGCTCTTTCTCAGCAGAGTAGCCATTTGAGAGCTCCTGAAGAGCAGTGCCGTGTTGTTGCTCTAGCTCTAAAACCTGAGAAAGCACACAGGATGTAAAAACAAGTCAAATCTCACTGACATTTAAAACAAACTGTTCGTGTCTAAAACCCCTAATTGATGTTATGACAAAGAACCTCTGCTATGTTTTATGTTGACTTCTCACTGCTGCTTTATCCAAAGCAAAATTGCTGAAATGAACTAGTAATCAAACTACAGTGCTGTAACAGCTGACAAGTTTCCTCGAAGATTCACTTTCAAAAGCATTCATGGATATTGATTTATTAAATGTAGTTACAGAATGATGTGTAATAGCATAGATAGTCATATTATAAACCCCATTAGTCATCCTCTAGTTTATAACTAGTCAAGAACACCCATAAGACACAAACTTATAAAATATTTTAGATTTGGCTTCTAATGAATTATGACTTGAAATGGTGCATCAGAAAGCATTTTATGCGTGTTTTTGAGTGTAGTCAAAATGCATTGTGAGTCCAATATATAATACATTATGAATGCCCCCTTAACGCACTATAGATGTGATCTTCATACAAAGTGTTACCTAATGATGCATTCATGTACAGACCACCACCACAAATGTAGTCTCAAACGGCAGGAACAAATGTTTTGCCATTAAACTACAAACTAGGCCGTGCAATTACATCCACTAAGATTTCATTAACATTATAAACAGAGTCCTTATTAAAAAACACTTAAAATTTGGAGTATTGAGAGATTAGAAAACCAAATGAAGTAATGTAGGGATGACTGTTCAAGTACCTGCTTCTTAAGGGTCTCCAGGGCTCTGCAGTGTTCATTATCTAAGGCCTCTTTTTGAGCAGCCAGCTCTGTCTGTAAGAAAGAAAACAAAACATCAATTTAATAAAATTCAACAGTAGAAGCTTACTGATTGAATGACAATTTGATTGATGATGTTGACCAGTTGTTAGTCAGAGATCGACCAATCGTTTTCATTTCTCACCTTGTGAACGTGGTTGAGCTCTGCTGCCATGGCACTAAACTTCTCTATGTGCACCTGGGCCAGCTCTTTCCTCAGATCCTCCTTGATGGACAGCTTCTCTGCAGCATGACGCTCCATCAACTGCCTGTGTTCTGACTTCTGGCGATTCAGGTCTTGATGATGCCTCTCTTCAAGTTGCACCATTTCATCACGCAGTGTCTGAGATTAAAATGACAATGGCATTCAGATGCAGCTACAAACTGTGAAACCCTTAACAACAGCAGCAATGTGTACATCTAAAGCATTTCACCCTAACATAGGGCTAGACTGTGAATTTCGTGTCCTTACTTGCACTTCCTTCAGGTATGTGGCCTCCAGAGTGTCCATATTACCCAGCATCCTCTTTTCCAGCTCATCCCTCTCTTCTTGGTGTTTGCGAGCTAACTCGGCTTCTAAAGCCTCCAGCTGAGCCTGGTTTGTCTCCTGAAAGAGGGCCTCCAGACTTTCAAGGTCTGCCTTTCGTTTGGAATTGACGGCTGCTTCCAAGGCAACAAGCTCAGTGTTGTGTTTGGATTTAAGCTCAGCGACCGTAGCTGCAAGCTGATCTCTGTGACTGGCACTGAGTGAATCTAGTTGTGCTTTGTGTTTGGCATTGAGTGCGTCCGTCTCTTGGGAGTGTTTGTTCAGTAGTGTTGCTCTTTCGTGTTCCAGCTCAGTTTGATGTTTGCTTTTAAGTTCTGCCAGGGATATTTCATATTTCTGGGCCAAACTCTGCTCCAACGCTGCTTTTTCCTCATGGAACCTGAACAGACAAACAAACAGAACAAACCCCACATCGTTAAAAACAAAGCATTTTCAAAGATTCTCAGCATGAACCTGGAGGTGTTTTTTTTAATTTATTTTATTTTTGTTTTGTTTTTAGGGGTTCCCAAACTTTTCAGCTCTAAGCCCAAAAAAGATATTTGGTGTCTCCCCGGGACCCAAATTTACAAAAATACATCATTAATTGCAATAACAACTACATTTATTTAACTGCTGATAAAGAACACAACAAATAAAGCATTTCAATGTACATGAAATACATTTCATTGTAAAAGCACAATCCATCAGAAATAATCATTTTTTAAGTGTACAGTGAGGTTTCTTACCACATAATAAAGAACTTACACTGTCCACTGAAACACTTTTAATTTGAAAAACAAATACAAGAGTGTAGAGATGGTATTAACAGTGTAATGCAATAATAGGGCACCTTAAAACAAGGCTTTCAACTTAGATGATGCTGTGATGGCCCACAATTTTACTCTTAATTGGTGACCCAATAAAATTTGTCTTTGACCCATTTTAAGTTGCAACCCCCAATTTAAAGCTAATCATGATGGCAGCACTATAGCTGAAATTTTGGCTCACAATAAATTTCACAACTTCTACAGGGACTATTGTGGACCATTTTCTCTGTAGATCATCATTATTGGGGTAAACTAATGGTTAAGCCACTGTTAGACTATGCTGTTGTGATTTGTAAAGATCAACAGATTATTGGCTTTATTTCCTGACAACTGTAATTTACATTTGAAATTCTTATAAAAGACAGTCAAGAGGGTATCAAGTGTGATATAATGGCTGGTAAGCAACAATGTGTCATCCTCAAAGTGTTCATTTCTTTAGAGATCCTGCAAGAAGGCGGGGGCTACAACATTTAAAAATCTTGAACATCGATATAGCTCACCTCTGCTGGGCTTGGTGGAGTCGCTCCTCACCCTGCTCCTTCAGGAGAGCAGTGAGCTCCTTGATTTCTGTTGCCATGCAGCTCTTTGCCCTTCGTAGCTCACCATCATACTGGGCTACCAGTTTCTGCCTCACTATCAAGACCTGTGGACCTAAAAAACAAATATCATGTTGTGAAAACAACTACTTTCATGTATTCCATTTCCAAAATCTCTAATCTTAGTGGAAGCTATAATGAACTGACGTTCTTCTGACAACCCGTGTGAGTCTTTTACAAACGAACTTACTCTCATCGTTGTCCAGTGCAGCCTGTAGAGACTTTAACTTCTCAGTCTCCTCCTCAAGTGCTTTTTCAAGGCGCACCCTCTCCTTCTCCGTCTCTCCTTCAAGGTCTGACCTCAGGGCAGACAGCTCAGCTTCATGCTTCTCTTGGAGCCTCTTCATCTCCTCCAGCACATGCTCCCTCTCCTGTTTCAGAGCCGCTTCAAGATGAATGAGCTCCCCAGCAAACTCCTGTTTCAGCTATAGAGGAGAACATATACATAAGTAAGATGGCTTGAAATTCTCATATTATATCATTAAATCTGTGCTTCTGTATAACTATCAGTATCTTTCTAGCATGCAGGCTTGTATATGAGTGTGTACCTTTTGTGTGTTCCGTTGCATTTCTGCATCATGTTGTTCACTCAAGGCAGCCAATCTGTTCTCCAGGGTGTGGATGATGGTCATCCTCGTCTGCAGCTCCTCAGTTTGACACCACATCCTCTGCTCCACCTCCACCTAATTTAAATAGCCATAATCTTGCATTATGTCTCACTCCATTGACTTAAGTGTGTAACAGATCATCAGATCATCTTTTCTCACCTCAACCTGCCTTGCTGCCTCCAAACGAACTCTGGTGAGCTCTGCAACAAAGATATATGAGGAGTTGTTATTAAATGGCTAAAAGGCAAACCTTTGGATCTTATAATATGTACTGTATATGTGAAGTACCTTGTAAGTGACGGTCAGAAAGTTTGGCTCTGAGTTGCTCCAGCTCCAGCGCATGACGAGTCTTTATCTCCTGCAGCTCATCATAGTAGTGGTCAGTGAGGTCTGAACGGACCTAATGTACAAATAATGATACAAACAAGTAAATCAGACAGTAAAGGGGCCAGTATACTCTGCACGATCCCTGTAGGTCAGTTGGTAGTGTGTGCACCCATGTACTGAGGCTATCGGGCCTCTGCAGCAGCTGCTGGTTTGATTCGGTTCTTTGCTGCATGTCATCTCCTCTCCCTCTCTACCCCTTTTCTTGTCTGCTCTTTATCTATGCCTATCAAAAAAAGGCAAAAAGCCCCAAAAATAATCTAAAAAAAAAAGAAAAAAGAAAAAAAAGAACTGCTTTCGAAAGGCCAAATAGCATCAGAAACACTCTCTGCCCACATCTTTCCAATGCTGGATTAGCGTAGGGCTGCATCCAACCATTTCTGTACATTTCTGAAGCAGACAAGGCAACACTTACACTCTCTTCACACCATGATTGGCCAGCTGTTTGGAGGTGATAAAGGAGCTGAGGAGCAAGGGGTAACTTCTCTCTTTAGCTCTCTTTTTCATTCTTGATACAACTATTTTGTCTTATGAAGTAGTTCTGAACACACGTAACTCTTCCCTAAGGGTACTGTGTGCCAAGAACCTTTCTCATATTAGCTTCTTACCCTGTTGTTGTTAAAGCAGAGGCATTAAAGGCATTCTTTCTGACCTGTTGCAGCTCCTCCTTAAAGGAAACAGCCATAGAGGTTCGCAGATTGGCAAGCTCCATTGTATGTTTCTCCTCCAGCTGAAGGCGGAAACTGTCAAGCTCTTCCTGAATGGGACAAAACATGATGCTGAAGATAACTTTTGATCAAGATCACAAAACTAACATGGCTTAAATATTCAGATAAAAAATAACTTCACTGAAACCTGAGCTGGAGTCATCATCATCAAATTTTTTATTAAAAGTAGCAACAGCAGATCTTCAAAATGTCTTATATAATTAAATTTCTAACATACCTTGTGTTTCTCCAGTTTAGGGCCTGAATCAGGAAGCACATTTTCCTCTTCAGCTTGGCCTTGAGACATGAAACTGAAACAGAGACCAGAGGCACAGATATTAAAATAATTTCTCCAAGTTTTTAGTACATGTATCTGTTCTTATATACAGACCTAGTGTCATACCTGAATTCTGTGGTTTTAAGCAC